>JAECUM010010495.1:0-38339 GCA_016617855.1 Megalonaias nervosa | reverse complement strand
TAATTTAGATGTATGACTATATAGTTTGAAACAAAGAATTTTTATCTAATCTGTATATTCGTTTAACCGAGACTGTATTCAGGATCTCTGAAAAAAAATGCCTATATTTAAACAGAATACAAAAACTTACAAACATAGGAAGAATCACCTAGGGTCAGTACAATCTTACCAATTGTTGTTTAATCTTACTGGAATTTGTTCTTAGTTGATACCTGAACAAATCTTGCCAACTGAGTAATTACCTATCAGTTCTAACAGACTAGCTTAGAACTCCGTACATCAGACGATTAGCCAATATGTATTAGGTTTGCAACACCTTGTTTGCGACGACTACATAAGAGCTAAATTAGGCTTAGTTTGGTACACAAATGATTACACGATGGCTGGCAAATTTAAAAATGACAAAAACATGTGGAAATTTTTAAAAATGAAGATGAATAATACTATCAAATATCGTTAAAATGCTTAAAGTTTGAAAAGAACAATGTCAAAGTAGAAGGTATAAACATTATTCCCATCTATTGGGGATTAGTGGTACACCTAACTAGCTTTCGATATAATGTAAAAAATATCCCTTTGTTATTCTGCCATCCAGTTCAGAATCCAAAAGAACAAGTCGTGCAATTATTTTACTTAGTGCCCGAAGGGCCTATTACATTACTCACCATATACAGCTACTACAAACGAATGGCGAGTAGAACCAATTGTTTTAGGACAATAACTATGTTTGGTTATATATGAACTCATAACGTTTCGATTTCATATGTGCAGATTATTCCGATAATTGTTGTATAATTCTCCTGAATCTTGATATAATGGTCATTTCATCTATGAATCCTTCGAAACGAAACATTAAAGCAGACTACCCTATATGAACAGGCTCTGATAATTTGTGTCATATCTTACCAAGATAAATATGTTTTCAGGGTCGGACTGGTCTACTGGAATGCCAATAGATTTCCCCCGGACTGGTGGGGTGAGGGAGGGGTCCAATGTCTGGTAAGCCTCCTGGAGGCAAAACGATCTGAAATTGCACTCATTTACCGATGATGGGGTGGGTGGTGGTGAGGGCCTATGTCGCCAGTCCGACTTGCCTGTTTAGCAATATCGTATCAGCTCATATCTAAACATGTGTTAATTTATTTCTTTTAAATTGTACATTGTCAGTTATAGAAGTTTTGTGCAATAAATAGAATTGAATTGAAGTTATTGTCGCTATTGAAATGTTTAGTACGGGTTCTTTTTGTACTAATTATGTTTTGTAACAACATAGCAAGATGATGCGTATCTTTGTGTCTCAAGAAACGTACAATGATTAAGTATTAACAGCTTCTATTATTGAAAAGGAATAGAAAAACAGCCACACAAGCGATGACGATTACGAAGATCATGGTGATAATGACAAAATAATAATAATGACGGCGATTATTCCGGTGACAACAATAAAGACTAAGATGCTAAAGTGAATAATGGTAGTGGTAGTAGTTATGATATTATTGGATATTGTTATGATGATGATATCAACGATCAGAGTGCCAACAAAATTTGCGGTGATGATTATGCTGCTGATAATATTGTCTTTAGGGATGATTGTGCAAGGAAATGCTCGCAAAAATGTCTATACGCAAGTAAGTATAAGTAAAGTTTGGACTACATTTGGTCTATTACAATAATTATAACTCTAAGTTTTCTCATGTTGCAGCAACACAGTTTTGTTTCATCAAGGTCGACCAACATAAATGTGTTGTTTTCAAATGTATTCATTGGGTTTTTTTTCGTTTTATTGCTCATGGTTTGGCCATGGGAATGAATCGCTCCAATTTAATTGTATGCTTTTATCATCTATCTTCTGTACTATATTGCTCAAACACATGTTTTGTATTTTAGCATGGTAATTTTGTCAATTATTTCTTGCGAACAGACACGTGTGAGCCCATTCGATTGACACTTTGATTGCTCTTTCAAGGAAGGAATGTTATCATCACTTTAGGTTCAAATTTATGATGCTGATTACTATCATTACCAGTACCTCTACCACCATCATCACCACACCACCAAAATGAGAAAACCCTAATTTCGACTATAAGAGCATAAACAACATCAACAGTGGCAGCAACAACAACTACCACTCCTATCATTATTACTACTATTACAAATAGGGAGTTTCTTGCGCGGTATAATATTTTCAAACTAACACACTCATATTCGAGAGCACTAAAATAAAAAGAAAAATGCAAAAGTATAGCCCACTTCTACATTAGCACACTCTATGTGGTTTCAGCAACAAAAACATCAACATTAATATGTACTAGCGCAGTCAAATATGGTTCATGTTCATCACTTACATTTAGAGCAACTTTACCATTGTTCTATTTGACGTCATACTATAGAATAAATTCAAGTGATAAAATGCTATAATTCAATATATAGTGGTCATGTATTGACATTCGACATGTGTATGAAATGGACACGTAGCCATAATAGAAGTATGTACACAATAGCTTCATGTCCGTGATAGACGTTTTGTACAAAGGGAAACAAATACACTGAGTATTGCTTGCTACACGCTAGCTTCCTTGATTGCACCTATTTCTTTGATTCAGTACAATACATGAAGATTTACATATAACATAAATATCATTTGCGACACAGGAACTAGTGTACATATAGATATTGGATATAACATAGTTGCCATTAGGCCACCCATTATTATAGCTGATTCATCGTGTCCGGACTTACTAGAGATTAGGAAGCTAGGAATAACCTCATTTGATGTCATGGTCTCATTGATTTTGTGTATGTAAACGGTTGAGTGAATTCACCGCACACACACACACACACACACACACACACACACACACACACACACACACACACACAACTGCTGTTGATGGATGCGAGTTACTTAGTGCCGAGAAATTAGAAGGCAACACGGAGACGGACGTGAGGTGTTCATTGAATTGTTGGGTTCAGTAATATAAACAGCCAAGCCAAGCATCTAGGTTTTGGCTTTCATCACAATTTATGCCAGAAGCAAAATATTAAAACATGGAAGGTTACCATAGTTACCATAGTTAACGATATATTATCTTACATCTCTAACATGTAGAAGTTAAATATAATTTAAAATATTTCAGGTTCAGTAAATCGCAATGAACTTTTCAATACTTGATTTGCCAATTTAAAACAATATGGGAAAAAGTGGAACCAACTTTAATATTTTTCAAACTAGAACAGAATTAAATATTTCAATGCACAGGCCATACGTGATGACGAGAAGACATAAATATTAATTTAAGAGAAATATAAACCATAACAGATTTTATGGCGACAACAATCTAAATAACTTTGAATTTTTCAATGATATTGAGCCATATTAGGAAAACCTGAATAAAAAGATTCGAAACCTTGGCTCAATGAAATTTCGTTTAGACTTAACGAGTTGACTTATCAAGACACCTATTCAAAATGTTGTACAAATTGAGTATAAAGGATTTTAACTGGAGAACCAGGTCAACGAACAAAACGAATAAAGGCAAAACTGGATAATGTCATTGTTCGTTTATCCAACATAATACATGCAAATATAGACAGAAGTAATCACAAGTACAAGATTTATATTTAACAGGATTGAAAATGTAACATTGTTATATATACACATCAATAGCTCCGATGAAATTCATACATGGATTTGTCTTGATCGGCAAGAAACAAACATACTTGTTTAAAATAAATACGAATAATAAATGTTTTTGCTAATTAATTTAAATACTCTTAAAATATGATCATCACAGACTATCAAAACGCAAATGATTATATGCAGTTAATGGTTTAAAATATGTCCGGCAATAAATAAATAAATAAATATATATATATATATATATATATATATATATATATATATATATATATATATATATATATATATATATATATATATATATATATATATATATATATATATATATAAGATTAAAAATCGTTGAAAAAGAATTCGATATATCTTGAAATAATTATAAAGTATTTTAACCAGCTTACATCAAATCTGTTTCACTGCCGTGGCTGCACATACTCTATTACTATGTTTGAATATTAGATTGGCATCATCAAAGATGAACAGGCATAACGGGTAGTAAATATATATGTGATAATACTGCTTGAATATATGTTCTATCCAGCAAGTAAAGTATCGGAACACCAAAACATTTGTTACAATCTTGAACTCTGATAATGCCATTGTTATGTATATCTAATTTTCATTGACTGGTAGTTAGGTTTTTATTTCAATTTTATTTCATTACATTCTATGGAACATTGTATGGTGGACTTGACCTTGTCAAAAATCAAGTTCATTTTCTACTTGACCTGAATCATTGATTATTTTATTCTGTAAACATCCAATACATAGCAAATAGTTTTCTATGTGTATGAGTTAACTATTAGGATTATTATCTTGTCTTGAGTCAAGGACATTGTGTTCACCACATTTTATATTCTAATTTTAACTGAGATTTTATTTTGTAAACATTTGAAATCTTCTAGAAGGTTATTTTCCATCAGCTATTAGTTGGTTTTAGAAGATGCTAATTTTGATCTGACGTAGAGGATTATTTAATCTTGTTTTTCTAGAAATTATTCATTCTTGCTTTAAGATCTGAGCAGAATCAATTTTACTACTGTTGTGTCCAATAATTCATTCGGGCTGGAACTTATTTATTCAAATTATTTATTCACTGGAAATACATAGTGTTCATCAAAATTAACATTCTTGGAAATAGAGACTTGAATATTTTGTTAAATTTCAAATACGGATATATTCTTGGATAGTATTATAGTGATCCGATAAAACACTGCTGGGACATCACCACTACACTAAATGTTTATATGAGCAATTTGTATGTCCAGTGAATAAATAATTTGAATGAATAAATTCTAGCCAAATGAAATACTGGACACAACAATGATTGTGCCTCAAGTTCTTAGAGCACGAGTAAATAATTTCTAGAAAAACAAGATTATATAGTCCTCTACTTGACCTCAGGTCCCAATTAACATTTTTTGAAAAGAATACTAAACTATTACCTAATAGAAAATTTCATTCTAGCAGGTTCTCAATGTTTGCAAGATAAAAGTTTGGTTATTGTTAGAAGTCATAGTATAATAGAAACATAGTAAACACAATGTCCCTGACTCAGGCAAAGATAATAATCATAATAGTCAACCTATGCTCACAGAAAAAAATATTAGTTATGCATTAGTTGTTTATAGTAATTAAACAAAATCAATGATTTGGGTCAGGTAAAAAGTGAACTTGATTTTGGACAAGGCCAAGTCCAAAATACAATAATCCATCTCATATAATGAAATAGAAAAACAAAAACAAAAACAACGCAAACCAAATATACATAACACCTCACCTCATAAATAAAAAGAAAGATTTATGCAGTAAAGCTTTCATTTAACTGGTAGTCAAATGTACATACCATTAAAGTTTATACAAGATGAAATCTTATGAATGACATGAAGTGTACATGAAACAATATACTATGTTATCAATGCAGTTGTCGATTCCATAATATGGAAAAGAATCTGTTTTGGTCGCACTGTTTACATTACTGTAGTCAACGGCAAGATTATTTAGTTAAGTATAGTATTCTAAACTGCATTGACTTAGATTAACATGAGCGATTGAGAGGAACAAAATGCACAAAGCACGATGCCTACAAATATATTCCATTTCGGAAAGGGGCAGACGAAGTCAAATGTAGTTTGTATCAAATTTGAAATAATTGAAAAACATTTAAAAATTAATGCAATTTAACAATTAATGGCATTTAACAGGCTTGTATAGAGGTCCAGCGGATAGCAAATGCAATTTGAATTTATTTACCCAATATAATACCATTGTTCATTCATAACTTGAGTAGCTATACGTCTATTCATCAACACAGTGATAAAATGATTCAGTGGCTGATGTAGAAATCATAAAAGAAGAACCGAGAAAAATGCAGATGATTCATCGAGGATTTCATAGTTGGTATATTTATTAAAACCAATAGGAATTCCTAACGTTCAATCAGTTTTGTAGAAAGCTTTTGGCTTATGGGACAAATATATTGATCATTTGGCTGAAGACTGAAGTGTTGAAAAATTTACAGCAACCCTGAAACCGTTTACAAGTATGAGGGCTACCTGTGAATAGGCGATATTTACCCATATGAATAAATTTATAGTTTCGAATGGCTGAATGAAACAGCAATATAACTGTTTAACTCATAACTGAATGATGATTCAAAACATGACAAACATGCTTTGATAAGCAAGTAAAATGTGATATTTGTCTTTCACTAAATAATCTTAACACTTGCCTTACATTGGAGATTGAAACTGCAAAACATACACACAGTTGTTTTGTTTTAGCATGAATCATGGGCATAATCTTACATCTAACTGAACAAATATGTAATACATCAAGAGCAAACGATCTCGAGTAAGACTTCTTAAAACTAGCAAATAAAGCGGAATTAGGTAAAAAGATGGAAACCATCGTGGAAAGAGCAACAACTATAATCTGATTTTGTACAGATTATTACTTTTATATATGACAATATTTGTTATTCGCAAGTAGAACAATTATTAACGATAACTTTAGATTTGTCAGTCTGAAAACAGCAACATCAATTTAACTTACGCAGTTTGTAATGGGTGTGCAGTCTTAGAGTTATATCGATGGGTAATGCAAGACATTTACAACATGAAGTTAAAATAACGACCACGGCGATAAAATGTAACTGCTAATGACAGATACAGATTATTTATGCTTACATGTAAAACTGACACACATCACGAATGTGGTCAAAGGGATGAATAATATGTTACAAAAATAATCTGGAATTGGAAATGTAGAAAGAGTATTTAAACACATTGAAAATTGAACAATAAACATCCTCATGACGGTCCCATGCATAATCACTCAAAAGGATTTTCAAACTGCACACCACTAAAAGAGATTTTGAGTAGGTTATTTCGTTTGTTTTTCTTTAGAATCGCCAAAAATGATACAGCCAGCAATGAGAAGTCCAGTACATGTAGTTACGGTAAAATCGCCTTTTTATCTTTGAGTAGCAATACTCTAAGTGTAAACATTGCTATGCAGAACTGAAAAGTTTATTTTATTCACACTATAAAATCTTCTGCAAATTTCTTTTTTTCTTCCCACAATTAGTTACTACTCAAATTATATCTGTTCCAACACAGTAGATAAATATTTTGTTCACCCCACCCCACCCCAAAAATTTAAAATAAACAAATACCCTTTCCCTTCAAGTGTTAGATATATTCTAGGAGGATAACTGGACAAGAATAGAAAGTTAGAAGTAGATTATATTTAAAAACATAGTGGCAATACATATAAAATTTGGACGAAAGGCAAGACCAAGGCAATGCTAGTACCTAGTACTATAACAGGTTCGACTGGAATGGAGTTGTTTGACACATCAACTTGTTCAAAAAAGGCAAATAATAAGTACGTCCTGAGGATACAGTCTAAGTATTCCGTTAAATATCACTGTTGTACATCCAATACGGGCCAAGGAGAACTGTGAGATGTAACTAATAGTCACACGCGTACTTTTGGTTTCAAAGATAATAAATACAGACTATTGAAATAGATGATTACAACGTTTTATTTCAAAGTCGTGAAATCCAACCTGAATCGAAAATACTATTCACAATACAAAAGAAAAGAAAATTTAGCGGTTATGAAAATGTAGTTGAGGATGGTCAATCAAAAATAAAATCTATGAAATTTGATGTTGAATATACGACAATAGGATTAAAGAGATCAAAGCAAGATTACCAAATTGCTGTTAAGCAAGAAGAGTTGGAAAATATTGAAAGTATGAAAATGCAATAATATTGGACATCTAAGAAAGTTAGCGATACATTTTAGAGGAAATGCTGAAAAGATTAATGCAAGAGTTAAAGACAATTATCATTCTGTAATTGATAAACACAACTCGTTCAAGAAAGGCAGCCGTATCCACTACAAGAATGTATCAAACGTTTTTCTATCTAAAGATTTGACAAGATGTGGTAATGGAGATGTTGCTTCAAAGTGAGGCGATGACCTTTTATTCAGTGGAGAAAATTCAAAATAAAAGATTTCCAAACAAATATCAGTAATCATTGTTGGAGTTTTTCACAAAGGTATCATCATCATTGCTTGAGATTACAATCAGTCTGATAAGGCATCATCATCATTGCTTGGAATTGGTACTAATCTCATAAGCATCGTTATCATTGCTTGGAATTACTATCGTTCTGATAAGGCTTAATCATCATGCTTGGAATTACTATCAGTCTGATAAGGCTTAATCATCATGCTTGGAACTATCGTCCTGATAAGGCTTAATCATCATGCTTGGAATTACTATCAGTCTGGCTTAATCATCATGCTTGGAATTACTATCGTCCTGATAAGGCTTAATCATCATGCTTGGAATTACTATCAGTCTGATAAGGCTTAATCATCATTGCTTGGAATTACTATCGTCCTGATAAGGCTTAATCATCATTGCTTGGAATTACTATCAGTCTGATAAGCATCGTCATCATTGTTTTGAATTACTCTCGTTCTGATAAGGCATCATCACCATTGCTTGGAATCACCATTAGTCTGATAAGTCATCATCTTCATTGTATGGAATCACTGTTAGTCTGATAAGGCAATCATCATTGCTTTGAATTACTAATAGTCTTATAAGTCATCATCATCATTGATTTAAATTACTATCAGTCTGATAGTCATCATTGCTTGGAATTACATGTACTATCATTCTAATAAAGCATCATCATCATTGCTTTGAATTACTATAATTCTGATAAGCTAGCTTTTGAAAACAGGTGGCATGTATGTTTCTTTCCTTGCACCTGTTTATTTATATAATTGAGACTCGTATAATCTTCTGTAGCAATGCGATACACTGAGCAATTGTTTTTAAATTTCGTTTTCCTTGCAGAAGATCCGATATAGGATGTTTGACAACTATACACACTATGATTCTGTGATAAGAACGTGCTCTACAGACATTTGTCACCCAACTACAGAGTTAGCTTTTTCGACGTGTGTGGAAAAGAAAAACTACATGATTGGTGGATGTGTACTCCGGAAGTGTTGTTCGGACCAGGATTTCTGCAACACAGGGGAGAGAATTACTGCCATAACGGCTTTGTTACTATTCCTTTATATTATTCATGCCTGTATCACATGAGATGATGACATTCAGGAATGAATATATTTTATATAGATGTATGTCTAATGTACATAATCAACACGTTGTTAAAATGGCGATTGTTATGTTTAAATTTCTTTTATGCAATCAGAAGTGTAATCACTTATGTGTAGAACTCATATTCGTATTGCTTGATAACAGTGGAGGTACACTTTGAGATATTAAGTGGAAAACCTAACCTTACATTATGTAGTTAAATAACTGTTATTAGTAGTGTTTCCTTATAATCATGTAGACATCGACATAAGAATAGACAACTGAATGTTTAATTACCTGTGAAACAGTCAATAAAGTATGTGTAAAGTTTGAAACAATTTGACAGAACAAATAAAATGTTATACATATCTATATTTAGTTTAGGAGTGAATTGTAAATATGGCATTAAATCAACTGTGACAATTATTTAGATTTAGGAATTTTCTCTACAAAATGAACGATTGAGACGAAAGGGACAAGTTTGCAGATTTCTATTGAATACTTGACAGGAATGGACAGATTTATATCTTGTTAGTCTCTTCAATACATACTATATTTTATTTTATTGTCATAATCACGTTATGCTATAAAAAGCAAACTATTTTTCGAAAAGAAATTGATGTACAAGAAAATATCAAGGTCTATCAAGACAGAAAGCAACAATAAAGGTTCTAAAATAGTTTCTCCTCCAGTTAAGCCCTTGGAACATTTAATCTGCGGAATTAGCGTAGTACCTGATATCCTAATTTGCCAGTGGCAATCGATATATATATATATATATATATATATATATATATATATATATATATATATATATATATATATATATATATATATATATATATATATATATATATATATATATATATATATTCAATTGAAAATTGTCGACAAGGTAATTAGGCTTTTCATTAAGGGGTGTCTTCTTACTTATAAGATAATTTTCATATAATATACTCTGGTCACTAAATTCGTCTTCATGACCAAATGTTACACTTGTTTCATGACTTAGTTATTTGTGTACATATGTAAAGGAGAGAGAGAGAGAGAGAGAGAGAGGGGGGGGAGAAGTATAATATCCAATAAATTTATCATGTATATCGTCTACTTAGTTTTACAAAAGTGTCTCCGCCTATGAATTCAAACATATTAAATATTTTAAAACGTTTTCTAAAGCACTAATGCGCCTTATATAAATTTGCCATTTCACGATAAAAAAATGTATGACAAAACTCCTTGTATATCAATGGAATATAGATAAAGAGATTTGTATCGGCTTGTAAGCTCTTATTTTGCCCTGCAAAGCTTGTCATACATGGCATTCACGATTCGCCTCGAAGTATGTATGATGCCAAAGTTCACTAAAACTGCTTTTGTAAGGGGAATAACGATAAGTTTCTCATGTTCTGTGGCATATAATCCAATACCTTAATGCAGCGCTTATCAGCCTCATTTGGCCGCGACCCTAAAAATATTTTTCTGAGCCTCAAGAATCCGATTCAACATTTTGATAAGCTTTGCCACCCTCAACAAAACATCCTGGCGACCCTCTTAGACCATCCAGAACGTCCTCGCGACCCTGATTTGGTTGCCACCCGGGAGGATGTGAACCATTGCCTTAATATGTACAAGGTTATAATATCTACCTTTGAGAGCAAGAAGTAATATTGACATTTCCCACTATATTTTGTTCACAAAATACCGTTCTCTAGTTTGTTTAATAGCGTCACTTTATCAGCCATCAATGTAATGCAAGATGAACTTTATATGAAATGCACATGACGGCCTTTTTCTGACTGGATATCCAGACACTTTCAATGATTCTGAAACAACTTGATCTTACAGAGTAAAAGATTCTTATTCATCTTCTATTGTAAGCATAGAATTAGCTGCCACCTTGCAAAACTCCAATTGTTCATAATATGTACAATATAAAAGGGAAAAAGACAGTTTCTGGTTATCAATTTTTCACAGAATGATGCCTACCCAAACCATTTCCAATCACACGTTTTCATTCATTATTTATATTTTTAAAAGTCAAATTTAAACCAAGTTGTTAGGCAATGTTCGGCAATACGTTTGGCACCACTGCCGATGGCATGAAACAGATAACATGGTCGATGCTAAATTGTTAACTCCGAAGCTATACTACAATATGACCTGTTATAGCAACATAAACGAACAGTCGTGTCATTTATTTAATTAAATTTTGTACTTGTAATGACTGATAATGAAAGTCATCCTAGGTGACTAGTGAATATATTTAAGCGTTTTATTTTTATTACCAACTCACATCAATAAAACGCAGCTGATGTATTAAATGTGTACGCTTTCGCAAATGTATCTAATAGTTCCGGTTGAAATCATTTAAAAACCTCGGTGCTTTTTATTAATGTACACATTCAAAATTAAAAGAAATAGTTTGAAGTGGACATCAATTAACATACTCAGTTCTTCTGATCATGTACACAATGGCAAATAAAAATATCTAGGTCGGAGGACATGTAGTTTTCGTCTACTCTTGAAACGAAAAACGCCTAGTGTGCTTCGGCACAAGAGACCTACCAGTCACTGCAGGGATTTGGTCTTATCCAACTGCTCCTTTATTCCTAAAGATGATTTGTGAACATAATGACACTTGTATCAGATAATGGCTATATTCACATTTTGTTAGACTACTTCTGTGCAAATAGAATGGTCTGGCTAACCAGATAATGTGGGGACAAAATTGTATATATTTATCAACCTTTGAGATTATGACAATTATTAACCTAATTGCTTGCATTGATTTCTTCTTTCATCTCGTCAGACATTTTCCAGCCGATCAGTGAGTATGTGACAATGTACTTTATCACATACGTAAATGTGCGTTTTGAGTCGATAATAGGGAAAAGGACACAGATTAATATGTCATTTGATTATAAAAGAAAATCGTTGTGTGTACCAATTATAAAAACACTTTACTTTGTTTTCACGTATTTGTAATAAAGGCGATCGGACCAAAATGTAATTACAACTTAGTATGCGTCTCATCAAATTGAATATGAGGATGCCTAACATGGGCATCATGTTATAATAATAATGAAATAAAATGGAACGTAGTTTGTTCGGTTACAGTGATATTATTTAAACATTATTATAACTGGTTGTTTATTCATATATTACTAAGCAAACATATTAGAGAAATGGGATATCACCCATGGTAAGATATTGTTAAAAACTTGGAAGGGTTTACATGTTTCGCATTCTATTTTCTCTAACCGTCAAGACCTTACGATAACAAATTGCTAAATTTATACAAGCATGCTTGTATATCATGATTTTTGTACACAGGTAAAGGTATGAAACATTATCACCAAAGCTAGGACAAGTTATAGTAATATGATATTCATTCTCAATCTCAGAGCACATCAAGAAGACTGCAGCAAAGGAAAACATCGCTGTTTGATGCCATAAGGATATTAATCGTGCGATGTGTGGCGGAATAGTGTTTGACGTCACTGAGCTATAAGAGAGCATACTTGAAAATTGTTTTGCTTCCATTATGGTAATGAATCAATAATGCGGCTTCTATCGTAAATTATAGAAATACGTATATCCTAGCGTGACTTAGCTTTAAACATTATGAAAATGAATAATTATGAGGTCTTCTGAAGAAGTTGAAATGTTATAACCTTAAAAACAGTGACCCTCCCCAATGTTTTGAAACAATAGTGAAAGGTTTTGTAATAGAGAAAATACGCACATCCTGAACATCAGGGATTTATGACGACTTTAGCTATATACACAACAATAATCACAACCGTCATTTCATTAAGCTTGGGTTTTTACCTGATTGTGGCGTTGTATATTATTTCATTAACAGAATCTGAAGATAGTATATTAGACCCAGAATTCCTAGACATGACTTCTACTGTACATTATTAGCAGTTTCTTTTATATGCATTGGCGACTATATGCATTCTTAATCTCGAGGTATTGGACTTCTGGGGACTTCTGGGGACTTCCAAAATTTCCTTAAATGATCAGTTGCGAGAGATCAAAATTGAAATGCAGATTTATATGAAAATGGCAAGATCATAAAAAGTTTGAGCGATTTACATTATTTACCTATGTTTTCATGTACTATCGTACATGGTCTGAATGTTTAATAGTAGGAGACAATGGCTAGTTTATGACGGATTCATCATAACCAGGACGGCTTTTCTGGCCATCAATAGTTGTTGTAGTAGATCTAAATTAATTTCAAGACACTGTTTATCTAATGGACATGAAACAGAGTTTTCATATGCAACGTTTTTCTTCTTTTTATTGTTGGCTATTTTTGTGAATTTGTTTTGATGATATGAATATTATAATGAACCTTTTTATATTGATTTCGATGTATGTTGTTCTTAATTGACACTGGTCATATTTTTAGCCCCTATACCATCTATCATACCTTTGCTGCAAAAGTTTCGAAATTCACGAATCTTTTCACCACTTAGATTTCCTTAAGTATGGACTTAGCTCACTGTTGATGTCTCAGAATAAGTAATAGCGTCTACATTGCAGTTAGACGGTAACGTGTAAACCAATTGTATTGTAATTAGCATTTTTAAGGGTATTTCAATACATTAACATACTTTTGCTTTCTACTTACTTTAATTTTGCTTAACGTTTGCTTGGCTATTTTATTTAATTTTAACCAAACGTTGTCAGACAATGTGAAGACCTTTCCTTCCCAAAAGAATCTTGCTTTGGTGCTCTAAGACACAACAACACAAATAGTTTATTTAGTGTCGAGGCAATTGGAGCACTTTGCCTTGACAACATACCAGCAGAGCTCTTCAAGCAGGAGGAGAAGAGACAGTCACAGTCCTAACAACAATCTGTAACAAGATATGGCAGACAGGAGAATGGCCCACCACATGGACTCAGTCCTTGGTCATCGTGCTCCCCAATAAAGGAAGCCTACAGCTATGCCAAAACTACAGAACCATCCGTTTGATCAGTCACCCGAGCAAAGTCATGCTGAAAATAATTCTCAACAGACTAAAGCCTCAAGAAGAGAAAATTATTGCTGAAGAGATGGTTGCTTCCGAGCAGGAAGGAGCATCACAGAACAAATCTTCAATCTCAGACTCCTTTGCCAGAAATACCTTCAGCATCAGCAGAATCTATATCACGCTTTATAGATTTCAAAAAGGCCTTAGATATGGTATGGCATGCAATCTTATGGGCAACTATGAGGAAGTACAACATCAGCTCAATCCTGGTGCAGGTTGTTGAGCACCTCTGTGACAAAGCCAGTGCTGTTCTCATCAATGGCAGCAGAGGAGATTGGTTTCGAACAACAGTTGGAGTCAGACAGAGATGTATCCGGTCACCTACACTCTTCAACAGTTTCCTGGAAAGGATCATGGGGGATGCCTTGCATGACCACAAGGGCACTGTCAGCATCGGAGGAAGAACAATCACCAACCTTCGCTTCGCAGATGATATTGATGGTTTAGCAGAAGATGAAAAAGAACTGGCTGACACAACCTCCACAGCATACGGTATGGAGATTAGTGCCAAAAAACCAAACAGATGACAAACAACACCAATGGCATCAGTGCAGAAATAAGGTCAGTGGACAGAAGCTGGAAAGAGTCACAAGTTCCAAGTACTTGGGATCAATTGTCACAGATGAGGGCTCAAAACCACAACTACTTTGCAGGAGTGCCCAGACAACAGCAGCAATAACAAGGTTAAGACCAATATGGAAAGATTCCAACATTCCTTTAGGTTCTAAAATAAGGATGATGTGCTCGATTGTCATATCCATCTTTCTGTATGCTTGTGAAACATGGACGTTCACATCAGATCTACAAAGAAGGATTCAAACCTTCGAAATGAGATGCTACCACAAGATCTTGGGCATCTCATACATTGACCATGTAACCAACGAAGAAGTCCACAACAGGATCCTATGAAGACCTCTTGACCACTGTAAAAAAAAAAGCGCAAACTGAAGTGGTACGGTCATGTCTCAAGATCATCTGGACTGGCAAAAACAATCTTGCAAGGCACAGTGCGAGAGTGAAGAAGAAGAGGCAGACATAAAAAGAGGTGGGAAGACAACATTAAGGAGTGGAAAGGCATAGGATTTGGAGATTCCCAAAGGGCAGTAGAGAACAGGGAAAAAGGAGAGAGTTGTAAAGTCAACTGTGGTGCCACAACGACCTCTTAGGTCAAGGGATTGGTGATGATGATTGATGATGATGCCTTGCCCAAGGACACACTTGTTAGCTGACCCATGCTTGTTCGATTGCAGGATTCGAATTCGTACCATTTCAGCCTTGAGTACCACATGCTAACCACTGAGCCACCACAACGCGGCTCCATTATTTTTCCCGTAGGAATCTCACTGGGTTCATTCTATAAATCTCTATGTAGCTCATGGCGCTAATGGTATTCGAACATTTCTGAGCAAAACGTCGATATGTAGACAAATGTACTGAGCCATATGGAAACTGAGCTCATCGATGTGCATACATATACATAGACCATGTGCTTCACTATTCCGCTCAGAACTGATCTTCTATCACTGATCTGATATAATCATTTATACACATCGATGTAGGATCGGAAAAGTCTACGCGATAGTAAATACTAATTGACAGAAATAAATTCAAATTAAATTTGAAACGTTTGGTAGTATTAAACATTGCTGACAAGTTTTCATGCTACCTCTTACACATGTCATTCCTTTAGCGTGGAGGATCACTATTTGGTATCGAACAGAATATATCTTCTTACACAAATTTCCATCTCAAATGGACACTTCTAATGACCGCCGCCAAACCTTGAATCTGTGTGGTCATTCTCCAGAAGAGACTCCTGCGTCTGCATACATTGTAAGCAACTTTGTTCCTAGATTGTTCTGGACTGAAACTGAAACCGTATTATCCATTGCGACCTTGCACAATCTTTCGTCTGACATAGAAATCCGTCCTTCGTCACCATCAGACTGTGTAGCTGTGCATTTTTGAAACAGTTTTATGCCTAATTGCAGTACTTAGCTCTGCAGATATCCCTCAACAACAACACATCGGCCAGAATGCTCCACATAGCTATATCTCTATCATTATTTCCTACACACGTAGATGAGTCCTAATTTGAGGTATTTTAATGTTAACAGTTTTGATGAGACCAATTTACAAAACTGTTGTGGGATATCTTGAAAAGTTTGCGTCATACACTTTCATTCATGTCTGACGCATAGGTTAGATCCCCAGGGTAGAATTATCCCATCCGATACCCATGCATAACGAAAGATTGTTTCTTCACATTCATAAACAAAAATGAGGGTCGAGGTTAAAATGTCGTGTTATGCATATTAAGTGACGTTATTGCGTGTTCAATTTGATGCTCTAGTAATATTAGTAATATTAGGCACCTCAAGGACCTAATATTTCAGCAGTGATCTACTTTTTGGCGCGAGTTACTTTATACAGGTGTGGTATGAGAAGTAATATTCTGCAGAATTCTTGCTCAGTTTTCATTTAACAGACTTCAGACAGAATTCAAGCTCGCCTATTTTAGGTAAGTGCAAATGTGTCACAAGCAGTCCCTGGTTATTTCAGATGCTATATGGTTCACTGATGGGTAACGCTTGGCCAGTTTCACATCTATCATGCATAATTTAAAACAGTTAAAACTCAGCCATAAAGCTGTAAGTTTCCATACAATGTTCATATTAGCCAATAAAGTATTTTATTATAAAATGTTTATATTCTGATGTCAATACTTTGGTCTCATAGAAAATGCTATGAAGATGTAAGGCTCCCATTAATTCCTCTTTCGATTTTCAATTCCATGAAAACCACTTTCTTTTTAAAGTAATATTTCTCCATGTTGCCTGACTTATATATATTATATATATATATATATATATATATATATATATATATATATATATATATATATATATATATATATATATATATATATATATATATATATATATATATATATGTATGTGCATATAATTAAAAATACATGAATGTAATTTATACTCCGGACACCACATGACAAGAACTTTACTGTGTACTTATCGAGTTTTATTGCATATGATTTATTTGGCTTTGGACACACCAGAAAGTTCAGAACTGAAAATCAAATGTGGCGAAAATATAGGAAAGCGAGTCTGTACCGATTCCAGATAACAATCAATTGCCATCTGCAAACAAAGTACAAAAGTGTACGTTTACCCACTACACATTGTTAAGATATCAATACATTACTGCAATTGGGAATGCATTTCGTCAATTATGTGTGAGTGAAGCCACTGGCTAACCAATCGTATTGGTTTGATACTTTAGCTAGATACAAAAGGAAATATGAGCCTTTTGGTTCTCATTTTAAGAACACTTTGCCAATTAACGAAATAATGAACCAGTCTAGCAATTATACTATACACACACGCCATCCAGAGACAGAAGTGAAAATAATCATAGGAAGATATCAGCCTCCCAATTAAATCATAGGTCTTGGACCGATTGAAGTCTCTTGAAAATCGAGATCTCCTTATTATAAGCTGACCTACCATACAGTCGTAAAGGTGGATGTTTTGTTGACCACTGGAATTCAGTCAAGCATGTAATATACGCTTATGTCATCGTGATCTCGAAATAATGTAATAAGGAGCGAGATCCACGCCTCATTATGATGCAATTTTCCGTTTGATTGGCTGAGTATGATACCATTCCGGATGTTTTTGATCGGACTTTGTTCCTTTTGGAATATATCCCTATATTATCATGACCTTAGATAGGATCGATGCGGAGCGATATTCATACATATTACAGAGGTTTTCTTCCATATGATTGGATGAGCTTGTTACCACTGTCATATGTCTTATACGAATTTTCTCAGACTTGGAATATTTTCTTATAAAATCAAAATGAGCTGGTTAATATACAAGATTCGCATATACTAATGAGGTAATCTTGCATCTAATTGACCGAGGTTGTTATCACTTTGGAGGCCTTACTTCTGGTTGGAATATACGCTTATATCATCTAGATTTCTGATCAGTACGAGACAAAGCGAAACCCAGACATAATAATGAAGTAATCTTGCATATGGCTGTATGAGTTTGGAAGTGTTCTTCATGTCATATTTCGGAACTGTTTTGATCAAACTTCAATATGGGATTATATCCTCAAAATCGTGGATGCTTTAGATAATGAGCGTTATCCAATCATGCAAATAGGGCTACTGTCCATCTGATTACCTGAGCTTGTGGTGATTCAGGAGGCCTTCTGTTTTATCCGATTTTGATATATAATCGAAATCTAACAAGAGTGTGATGAAGAGTGAGATCCACACATATTAATGAGGTGAGCTTGCATCTGATTTGCAGAATGTGTTACCACTTAGAGACTATATTTCTGATCCGATTTTGAGTAAAAGTAGAAAATAAATTTTGAGATGGCACACAAGGTTTCGATAAGATCAAGCAATTTAATCATTACAATATTTAGACATTATAATCATGTGTGGTGAAATAAATTAAAATATTGTAACTAAGAAAACGTTAGAATTCCTCCATTATTTATGCAATAAATAATGTACAATTGCTGGCAAATATAAACTATGAGTTGTAATCAAGGATCAGTATTTCTTTACACAAGCATAGATATGTGAATTACAATTTAAATCAGTGCTAAAGCCATACAGACCACCAATTAAGCTTTGTTTATAAACTTAACTTTTAAGGATTTTGGATAACTTCAGTTATGGGCAAGAGAAAATCGAATTTAATCACGTCTTGGACTTTGGAAATACTTTTATCAGACACTAATAAAACAGATCTGCATGATATTATGTCTTGGAGACAGTTTAGTTTGAGTTATTTCAATGCTGCATCGGCAAATGGCCAGCTGTTTAGTTATATAATCACGGTAGGTTATATCAGTCCCTCTTTTACCGCTTATTAAAATAAGCTAAAATTAATGTAACTATCTCTTCGGATATATACCGTTTTGCTAAAGTTATTTTAGGCCCTCCTGACCTAGTTTCGATAATACGATGGTCCTAAGTAAGCAACCCTGCCATCGTCTTCCAGTGTTTGTGTTGCGTTATCAGTTGCTTACTGACTCTACTACTTCTAAACTACTAGGAAGAAAAACATCCATTTGTATCTAGGCTCGTAGCAAACCCTAATGAAAATGATGGTCCAACAATGCTGCCATAGTGACCGTCTTGAAACTCTTGTAACTGCTTCTTCTGAATGGACTGGTTTTTCACTATGGTTCTTGATGATAACTGTGCCAATATGATGTTTAACACGATCGCCATATTGGATATCTGGAACATCTATATATTCCTCTTTCTTGTGATTAAATGGTCTCTCCAACATGGAGCATTAAGCAAAAGCTTTCTCATGACATACAGTTGGTCCCAATTAGAAATGGTGCTAATATAAATACCAACTTTGTCGCCGTGATTAAATCGTGTTGTCGCCACTCCCACCCCCAGTAACGAATAATTATATTGACATAACCATTTCCTTAAATAGCATGCATATTATCCTAAATAAAAATGGTGCCATTGTAAAAACTTTGTTGTTGGGTGTTTTGTTTCTTCTTTCGCTACTTTTCTTGAACGAATAGATGCTTTAATTTGGGTTTTCATTTAATGATCGACAATGATTATTAGCTGGTTCTATCTATAATGGTGAAGATCCGACCTCTATCATTGTGTTTCTCTAAACTTCCAGGACATATGTATTTTTCCCTAAATTTATTCTTAAGTTAGCGAATACCAACCATCTTAAAAATCTTTGTGTCATTGCCATCCTGAATGAATGGTTTTATTACAATGGTGAGTAGTATAGTGGGGTAGTATACGGACAATGGGAATTAGCATTACAGACCCCCCCCCCCCCGGTACTATACAGAAAAGATTTATACGGACAAAAAAATCACACTGGAGTAGTATACGGACAATGGGAATTTTGTATAGCGACTAGCACACCCTGGGCCTGTATACGCACAATGGGATTTTTGTATAGCGACTAGCACACCCCGGGCCTGTATCCGGACAATGGGTATTTTGTATAGGGACAATAGGAATGGAACAGGTAGGGTGACGTCACGGTACTGGACACTTGCAACAATGTAGCAAGTACCGTGACGTCATGCCACCTGTTTCATTTCTATACAAAGTGTTATGCATTCGCGTTCGTGTCAGTGGATAGTATAGTATGTTTTAAATTTTTTAGGCAAGAAAGAATAAATCTTTTCGAGGCAGTGGAGTGGCCCTGAAAAGGGCCGTTGTTTGTTATGTTAACACCATTCCGTTAACATAGAGGGCATCTCACTGATCTTCTTCTCTTTCTTAAACTTCGTCTAACTTCTGGACTGTAGATGAGGACTCGCTTCAGACAGCCTTGTCTTTCCACATAGGTCCTTCTTTTCCAAACGCTTGTCTCGGTGATCCTAACGATTCTCCATGATGATCTCACATACGTAGGTAAGTCCGTACGGAACAGCATCGACGATACGAGGGTAGACGATTCAACGTTGGTCCACATCTTTGTGACGAGAACAGGTGAAGGGAATGAAGTGAACCGCGTTTATTTATAGTGGAAGAGCGGATCGAAACGGATTGAAATTGTTCACCAATCCCAACACACGTTACAAAATTCAGTCACTTCGCGGAGTCTGTCTTCCAATCCGAAGAGAGTTACCTGTGACGTCACATTCATTATATAGGTGCGCTAGCGTCTGTGTGCAGTGAATCGATGCAACATTGTTTTGTGAAACATGACGGAAACTAAGAAGACAATGAATTGGGGTGAACCGGCTCTGGAGACGAGAAGCGATGGCATAGCAGTGGCTACCAAAGTCAACACAGGACTACTACCAGAAGAGGTTTATTTCAATTGGGATTTAGCAGATTTTCTCTCTTCTTCACAAGAATTTGTTCCGGTACCAGTACCTTCGTCACCTTCTCCTTCTTTACCACACGATTTTAAACAGAGACAGAAAGAAGAATTGGAGCAATTTTTACAACAGCAGAAAGAAGCAGAACAAGCATTTTTCCTTGAACAGCAACAGCGAGAAGAAGAGACAAGAAGGAAACGACAGGAAGAAGCAACAGAGAAGAAACAAAGTCTAGAAGAGAAGGGGAACAGCGGTAATGGTGCTTTTGGACATTTTGGCCGAGTTAAGAAGTCTGAAACAAATGTATCAGACTTCTTTATTACTACCCAAGAGAAAAAGACCTTCCCAAGTCAAACAGTCTAACCCTGTTACTACACCGGAGATACCACCCCTAGTGATTTCTACCAAATCATTGACAGGAGCAAGTCCAGAAGTAGGCCTTGGCCGTGGCAAAGGCTTAAGGCAGTTAAAGTTGATTGCTACTCGTTCCTAAGTTTATTCTAAGAAAACACCAAACACCTAACGGTCCTTTTCAGGGCCACTCACTACTTTCGAAAAGAGATCATATTCATTTTGCCAAAATCAATTAAAACTCAAAAATCTCTTGTTTAACCCTATGATATACGTGTTGTGAGTGCGTGAGTGTAGGTCCTTATTATTCTAAACAATCAAAACCAAGAGACACTTACGTTTTGTTTTCAGTCTAGTCTATTCTGGTACAAATATTTACAATCCAATATCACAACACAACATAACACAACACTTTTAAAAAGTTTATAGAGTACTTCTGTGTCTTTTTTTTTCTTCTTTCACTCTCTCTGTTTTCTGATTTTCTTCACTTTCACAGTTTTTTCCTCCTCTTCTTCCTCACTTTTTTCTCGTCTTCTTTTCTTTTCTGTCTTCTCTTTCTGAACGTGTCGGGGTTCTTCCTTTGCAGACGGCACCTCTTTTTCTTCCTACTCCTCCTTCTGCTCCTGTTCTTTCTCAGGACAGTCTGAAGACCAATGTCCTTTCTCTTGACAATGATAACAGGTATCTTGACTTTTGTCTCTTCTGACACTGGTCTTGCTTTTTTGACGATCTGGACAATCTGTAGCCCAAATGCCCTTTCTTCTGACAGATATAGCAAGTATCTTGACTTTTATCTCGAAAGGAGGGAGAGTAGTTCGTCGGCTTGTCTGAAGAAAACTTTCTTATGACACCTCGCAAGGAAATAATCAGAAGTTCGATCTGTGTGGGTTCTTCCATCGTGCTGGTCAGCTTGAGAGCGACATGAATACTGAGAAGGAAGACAGCAACCCTTTATATATATACACTGAGTCTGACATGGATATATAGGGGTCCATGGCGTTTCAAATGTAGTCATTTGACTTTTTGCAGTCAAGATGAAACGATCGCATCATTTCGTAAAGAAAGGAGAAGAATTAAGAGGCAGAAACGTGATTTATCGCTTCGCACAGTAGCTGAAGTCTTGGCTCAAATTCATGCCAGCGATTTTGAAGATGAGATGAGTGAGCCAGAATCTAGACCCAGAGAGTCTACACCAAACCAAAGTCCATCACCACCAGTAAACCCTGAAAAGTACTACCACATTCGAGAGACGGACAAACGCTCCTCCAGAAAATTTACAACTACGGCCTACACGTACGCGGTGAAGTTTAAAGATTTCAAGTCCGACGTACCACTGGAGAAAGCAGAAGGGTTCATCACTGATGTGTGGGATTCGTTGTTAACCACACTGAAACAGCAATGTCAAGCCAAAGAAGACGATCGCTTGAGACTTTCTATTCATTACGACAGTTTGAAGTCACCCGTTTGGATCGAGTTTAGCAGCCCAGCAGAATTGACACCTTCCAAAGTCATGGACAAGATTCAACACTTACAACAATCCAACGACAAGTTTCACATCACCGACGGAAAAGCGACACTGTTCATGACCCACGTGTCACTTTCCCAAGGGACGGGACGCAAAAGGGTGTTCTTCGTAGACAATCTTCGCAGCATCAAGCGCAGTATCGTTCAAATTAACAACACTCTAGACAAGATGTGTTTAGCCCGTGCCATCGTGGTGGGACGAACGTATGCCGACAAGAACGACACGGCAGAATGGAAAAGAGCCTGGCAAACTATTCAGAAAATCTAGCCGAGCCAAACAACAAAGAGAAACAGAACTCCTGTTACAGCAAGCGGGGATATCCAAAGACACACCCTGTGGCATTCCTGAAATGCAAAAGTTGCAAGACGTCTTGGCTCCACGTTACACCTTGAAAGTACACTCTCAAGAAGTGCACGGACCTTTGTTGTTTCGAGGCAAAGATTTCAAAGACGGAAAATACATTCACGTCTATCATCACGATGAACATTTTGATGCAATTAGCAGAATCACTGCATTCCTGTCATACAGTTATTACTGTGAGAAATGTGACTATGGCTATAACAATCGAGAGCAACACAAACATTGTGGATCGAAATGTAAGGGATGTTTAGCCTCTAAGCCCTGTCTAGACCAAGGACAAGAACGAGTGCTATGCCCAAGCTTGTCAGCGCATGTTTGTCAGTCCAACTTGTTACCAACAACATCTAAAGACGCAAGGTTCACAGCAGAATAGTGCGTGTCAGCCACTGAGATTGTTCCCTACTTGTGGAAAAGGCATACGTACCAATAATGCCAAGGCGCACGTATGTTCAGGAAAGAAGCGATGTCACATTTGTCGCCAAGTCGTGGACTTGGAACACCAATGCTACATTCAAAAATAGCATTCCAAACGTGAAGAAAAAGATAATGACCAGAAAAAAGGGAATTTCATCTTTTTCGATTTCGAATGCATGAAAGAGACTGGCATTCACATTCCTAATTTCTGCGTGGCTCATCGAGCGTGTGAGAAGTGCATCCAAGAGCCTATCTTTACTCATTGCCCTCACTGTAGCAAGATTCCTGGAGGACGTGAAAAATCTTTCGTGGACCGAACACGCTGGCCGATTTTGCCCAATGAATTTTAGACCCTATCGACGAGACGTGGAGCCAAGAAGGCATCGAATGTTACGGAGATTGTCATCGCCATGCCACGGTGATGGCTCACAATGTTTCGGGATACGATGGGCAGTTTCTTTTGAGATACTATACGGAACAAAGTACCGAACGTCCTAAAGTGAGTTTGAACGGATCCAAAATCGTTTCCATGCAAGTGAGACAAGTGCAGTTTAAAGACTCGATGAGTTACTTGGCCATGCCTTTGAGTCGCATGCCTAAAACGTTTGGAATGACAGAAATGGCCAAAGGCTATTTTCGGCACTTTTTCAATACCGAAGCCAATCAACACACCGTTCTGCCCCATTTGCCCGAGGTTCACTACAACGACCCCGACAACATGCGTACCGAACAACGAGAAGCTTTCTACGAATAGTACCTGACTCACGCCTCGGACTCTTTCGACTTTGAGGAAGAAATGTTAAAATATTGTTGTTCCGACGTGGACATTTTACGGCGTTGCTGTGGAAAATTTCGAGATTTATTCATGGAGCACGGAGGGATCGACACTTTGAAAGAAGCCTGCACCATTTCGAAAGCGTGTTACTTAGTGTACCGTCAACGATTCATGCCCGAAAACACCCTAGCTGTCATCAGTCCTCAAACAACCAATTTTGCCAAACGTCAATACTCGGTCAAAGCCCTACGCTGATTACATTACTTGTGCGACAAGGAAGACAAATGGATCCAACATGCTCGCAACGGAGGAGGCGAAAAGACCATCGGTAGGTATTCGGTGGATGGTTGGGACTTAGAAAACCCCCAGATCGTGTACGAGTTTAACGGCTGCTTATTTCACGGATGCCTCTTCTGATATAATCAGCGTAACACTAAAAATCAGTTTTTACAACGGACCATGGAAGATTTGTACCAGGCCACTTATCAGCGACGCTTGAAGTTAGAACAGCAAGGATACCAAGTGGTAGAAATGTGGGAACATGAGTACAATCACCGATTGAAAAGCGATGCCGAGTTTTAAGCGCATCGTGGAAAGTTACAAGCTGGTGGACCCACTGAAAGGAGAAGAAATTAAATACTTGGACGTGTGTTCTCTCCATCCGTACGTGTGCAAATATTGTCACTTTCCTGCAGTGCACCCACAATTGCTGACGGAGCACATCGACCTGGACAACATTCACCAAAGCGAAAGATTGATCAAGTGCAAAATCTTGACTCCCACGTCCTTGTACCATCCCGTTTTACCTCACCGCTGCCAAGGAAAACTGATGTTTCCTTTGTGCCGTACTTGTGCCGAAACGTGCAACCAAGACCGACCTTCTCAGCACACCCAGGAAGAACGCGCCTTGACGGGAATGTGGGTTAACCTGTAATTGTTTAAAGCTCTGGGCCTGTGATACCAACTGTTAGAAGTGTACGAAATTTACCACTTTCCCAAGACAGAAAAATACCACAAGGGCGACGAGACTCAAAAAGGCATTTTGGCAGACTACGTGAATGCCTTTTTGAAACTGAAACAAGAAGCTAGTGGCTCTCCTTCCTGGTGCGACACTCCCGAAGACCAAAAGAAATTCAAACAGAAATACTGGGAGCAATAAAGCATCACTTTAGACCACATCGAGGAAAACGAAGGAAGGTGATAGTTTGCCAAAGTGATGTTAAATTGCTTGTGGGGCAAAATGGCACAACGACCGTGTTTACCCAAAACGGAGTATTTGACAGAACCTTCTCGCTACTTCCAGATGATTCACGACAAAACCAAATACATGAAACACGTGGACGTCCTTCGTGAGGACTTGATCTTAGTCAATTACGAAGAAGAACTGGACTTTGTAGAAGCCGACGAATTTGGAAATGTCATCATTGCGGCTTACGTGACAGCCCATGCTCGCTTAAAACTGTACGAAGCTTTAGAACTATTAGGAGATCGTGTACTGTATTTTGACACGGACAGTTGCATCTACATTGATCGCCTGGGTCAACCTTACCTGATCATCGAAGGAGACCGTTTAGGAGCCTGGACGGACGAGCATCCCGACGACAAGATTCTAAGTTTTGCAAGTGGCGGTCCCAAAAATTACGGCTACGAATACCGGGACAAACAAGGAGAAGTGCAGACGGAGTGCAAAGTGAAAGGATTGACTCTCAATTATCGCACCAGTCGTCTGGTGAACTTAGGTGTCTTCAAAGAAGCCTTGCAGTCTAGACAGGATGGAAATTTTAAAGTGACCACTTACGAACCGCACAAGATTGTACGTTTACCCACACACCAAATTGTCAGCCGGCCCTTGGAAAAAACTATCAAATCGTGTAACAGAAGCGAGTTCGGCTTCCCAATCACTTCACTTTACCGTACGGTCACGCCGATATTGGTCAGCATATAAAAAGGGACGACGTCCAAGACCGATAGTTTATTGTTACTACCATTGCCAAGCGAGAAAGATGAATCCTTTCAAACGTCAAGTATCAAGCAAGAGCAAACTCGAGTGCGATGCTGTGCCTTGCGATAGCAGGGATACCGTACGCTATGACCTTAGCGATTCAGTACCACATCATCATGGGAACTTTGCTATAATTACTACTACCATACCTGCCATTGAAAGTGATGCTGTGCGTGTCAAACCTGACGGATGCGAAAGTGATGCCACTTGTTATCGTACACCTTTTCACTTTACTGGTTTTCATGGTGGATGTCATCCTTATGAAACCACTCGGCTACCACCCTACGGATGTCATGCAAAACTGAGCACAATCCTACATATTTCACCGTACCCTCATCGAAATGAACCTGTGAAAGACGAATATTCGTTCCCTGTGCGTATGACTGAATACTGCGACTTTGAAAGTCGGATCCAAACCTTCCAAGGAAAGTGGCCAAAATATCTGGGAGGACCTGCCCCCGAAGAATTAGCTAGCGCCGGATTTATCTACATGGGCGAAGGGGATAAAGTCAAGTGCTTCAGTTGCGGTGTGTGACTTCACGAGTGGGAGAAGAAAGATTGCGCTTACCTGGAACATGCTCGATGGTCTCCAGATTGTCACTACCTACCTTTAGTGGGACGTCGTCATTGAAGTGGGCATACCATGTCGTGTAAGAAAGCAGCTACGTGGCTAGGAGTCAAACGTTGGACAACCCCTAGACAAGTATTTAAACCCCATTGGAAAAATAATCTTCAAACACTACCAAACGAATTGCAAGAGAAGATCTACAAGGACATTTGGCTGGGACTTGCCAGAGCCAAATCTCAATTTGTGACTATAGAACTTTTGTGTCGAGAAATTTACAAGAGGAAATTGACAAAAGTCAACAAAGAAGTCCGATTTCTCTGGATTAAGGGTGCGTTCTTCCTAATATTCCGCTTTAGACCATTTACATTTGAAGATTTTATTGACATTCTTGACCGATTCCTGGAATGGCAGTGGTCAGAAATTACTCACATTGTCCGTTACTTTCGCTCTAGGAGAAGTGTTTGACTGACATGGTCATGGATACTTTACAAGAGAACATTCGTGGTTTGCCTGTGGAACTGAGAGAACGCATTTACCGCGAGTTCGTCAAAATACAAGTGAAACGCAAAGAACCATTGCATCCGTTACGTCACCGATGTTTGAACCACTGGTACCTAAATGCTATAAAAGGACTGATTCTGATGAAAGTGTTCCAGTGGTCAGACATTGATGAATCGCGTGAAATTCATAAATTTTTGGATGCCACTCATTCAACTTACAAGGTGATCCTAATAAACTGAATTCCAACGGACAAGTTAGAGGATTACAACAAATCTTTACAAGAACAATTCTTTCTAGTTCAAGTGGAAACTTCTGTGCGACGTGTAGTGTGTGAGTTAGTGACTAAACTTTCTTGTTACGGTACTAAAATAAGATCGAGGCTGTTCAAAAGGTACACTTAGAACCTTACACCAAAGAGGGTATAAAAACGGACTACCATGCCACAACCTTTATCGTTCGTGATATAACAGATTCCGTGGAAGGAAATCAATGACACTATTCAAACGGTGGAGGATTACGATCGTTTATTACCAGAACTGTGTCCAGTGAATTGGGGTCGACGTGTGGTGTGTGTCTTAGTGACTTGCTTTCTGGGATATCGTTTACCAGCCGATTCCTTGTGGACTCTTTACGAACAGTACGTACCACTCCAAAAAGCATGAAAGCGGCCCCTTTAAATGTACACGAGAGACTCATTCTGCTCAAAGTTTTGCGCAATCGTCTTGATACTTCTCAACCACTACGGGAAAACAAGATTCGTCAACTTTTAGGCACTAAAGATGTGTACGACGACGTGTGTGTAGCTTGTGACTTACACTCTCACTGGAAAGATGTACGTGACTGGAAAAGTTGGGGCTTTGCGGCTTGGACAAAAGAAGTGGCACACTATGCAAAAGATCTGTAATCCTAAAAAATTAAAACGTTCAGTGAAAAAAGTAACTTTTAAACCAGTGTTAGTGACAGTGCCAAAAGAAGAAGAAGAAGAAGTCGTGACCGAGGAAAACCACTCTCTTCAGGACAGGACCGTGATCGACATCCCCGAAAGGCCATTCCGGGAGGACTCTTGTGTGACTGTGCCAAGGAGTGTAGAGACTCTCAGAACATTACACACTACCCCTACGATTTCACCTCTTGATCACCACAAATGTTGTACAGAGACTTGTTTATATTCCACTATGATCCTTTTGATGTGTCTTTTATTCATGTACTTAACCATTTGGCTTTTATGTATTTTTGTCTTTCGTGTTGTTCACAATTAAAGATGACAATAAACGTGTCCTGAAAAAAGTATAAAAACTCTTGCCTTGTCTGTCTTCGTGTCAAAAGTAACATTTCTTACACTACTATGGCTACCTCTACTGTCTCTGCTCCCTCTTCCTCCACTGTCAAAGTCATTGACGAACACGTAGATCGGACTAGTTGGGAGGCCTTGTATCTACGCCATCCCGTTAAGATGCTCATTGCTGGACTTAGCGGTTCCGGCAAAACCGAATTTGTCAAACGTTTGATCGAACATAAACATCATTTGATCGATCGTCCACCTCAACAAATCGTGTGGTGTTACAAAGAGTGGCAATCGGCGTACAACCTTCTGCGAGAAAGTCAAGGCGATTCCATCGTCTTTGTGGAAGGCATTCCTGGCGAGGACGACGGGATCGTGTCTGACCCTAGTCAAACTCATTTGGTTATTTCTGACGACATATTAGGAGAAGACGAAGAAGAAATTAAACTCTGGTTCACGCGCAAAGGGCATCATCGTAATGCCAGTGTCATTTACATCACCCAAACTTTGTTTCAACAAAGTAAAGCACATCGTGCCATCAGTCTCAATGCTCATTACGTGGTGTTGTTTAAAACCCTAAAGATAAATCGCAAGTGCAAGTCTTAGCCAAGCAGTTAGGAACGCTTTGGCTGACTCATGCATACGACGATGCCACTCAAACCTCACACGCTTATTTACTAGTGGATTTAAAACCCACCACTCCTGATTACTTGCGATTTCGTACCCATCTGTTTCACCACGGGTGCCAAGACGGAGGGCCTGTTGTGTACACGTCCCCTTCGTCGAATTAATCACAATCACCAAAAAAAGTCTATAAAATCCTCAGTCACTTTGACTCTGTCTCACACATCGTCAACATGACGTCCCTTCAGTCTCATCTTCCCATTAAATTGATTCGTGCCTTGTACGATATCAGTCGCGAAAAAAATCCACAAATACGTGCTCGTGTCTTAGAAGCTAGTCTCAAAGAAGTCTTACGATCGTTTACGGTGACAGCACGTCAATTACTGCAAGGCATCATTCAGATTCCACATCAAACCAAAAAGCAAATCATTTTGAAACCTGGAGGAAGTGGTTCTCTAGGAGGTGTTATCATTCGTTCCCTCTTTAAATGGGATCCTAATGCTCCCAATGTCGTCCCCAAGAAAAAAGCCACATCCAAACGTACCCAGAAGAAAACGAAAAAGAGCAACGGTGTCAAGACCAGGTCACAGCCTCAGAAAAAGAAAAAGAAAAGTCCACAGAAAACAGCTTCTACCCGCAAGAGAGCGTCTCCAAAAACTTCTCCTTCAGCAGTGACACCCTCTTCCTCTTTAGCGGCAGTGGCCGCTGCTCACAAAGTACCTGCCCCCAAAATCAAAGTCCTAGAGAGAACGGCTATGTTACAGAGTTTACTGGATTTGTCCAAGCAAGAACTGTCCCGATTCAGTCGGTTGCGAACTCCTCCACGACGTCTGTTGCCTGTCATCAAGTTGATACGACGTAAAGACAATCAGTGGCGACGCATTCCAGTATAAAAAGGCCTGAGGCAAACAATACGGATCAGTGTTTTTGTGGTGCTAAACGCCCAAAGATGTCCCCTCCAAGAAGAACACACCGTTACCATCGTGTTCCTTCTTCAGTCCAAAAGGAAAAGGAAAACGAAAAAGACAGTCACGTCATCCTAAAAAGAGCTTAGCCAAACATCGACATCACCCTCTGAAAAGACACACTATCCCAAAGAAAACAAGGAGAAGCCACCAATGGGGAGGATTTTACTTTGATATGGATAAGTTAGTAAATAATTTCGCCACAAAGTTAGAGAACACGTCCCTAAAGAAACCAAAAAGATAAAAGGATGCATGTCGAGTCATGGACTTCAGTGTATGTTGTGCACCGAAAGATGTCTCCTCGTTGTCGTTCTTCTGTCCAGAAAGGAAAAAGAAAAAGACAGTTTCGTCATCCGTAAAAACGTTTAGTCAAACATAGACGTCACCCCAGAAAAGGCACACTCGTCCAAAGAAAAAGAGGAGCCACCAAAGAGGAGAATTCTCTGGCGATTTTGGAAAACACATCGTCACCTTTATGACGAAGCGATAGTCCCCCCAAAAAAGGATAAAAGACCGTGTCACAAGTCATCGACGTTAGTGTATTTTTTGCTGCGTGCCACGGAACCAACGAACCAACCGAGAAAGATGTCACCCCAAAAAAGACATTCCTCTTCTGCCTCCAAAGGAAAGAAAAGGAAAGGACTGCCACCTCGTTTAACCAAACATTGGGACATGTTGTCCGTCCTGTCCAAAGCTCCTCCACCCATGCGAAAAAAACCTCATTCAAACTGCCTCCAAAGACGTCATCGAAACCGTGTGCGAATGTTGTCTGAATGTCTTGAAAGGCACAATACCTTTGTCTAAACACCAGAAAGAATGGAGAAGCTGTTAGCCAGCATTTATTACGATCCATCCCATCCTGCAGGTTACGAAGGAGTTCAGAAATTGTATCGTGCTGCCAAAACTCGACTGAAAAGTGTTCGTTTACCTCAAGTGCAACGCTGGTTACAAGAACAAGCCACGTACACTTTACACAAACCCAATTTTCCAGAAGTCGCACTCGAGCGGAAGGCATCGATCATCAATGGCACGTCGATTTAGCCGATGTCTCTCATTTGACCACCTACAGTCGTGGTTACAAATATTTGCTTTGTGTCATCGACGTCTTTTCCAAATTTGCTTGCGTCGTGCCATTGACTTCCAAATAGAACAGTGAGTTAGTGCGAGCCCTCAAATTGGTGTTGAAATAAAGTAAGCGTCATCCTCTTCGATGGCAAACTGACAAAGGCACCGAATTTTTTAACCAAGCTTTCCAAAAAGAATTGCAGAAACGTGACATACATTTTTTCACCACCGAGAATCCAGAAACCAAAGCCAGCATCGTGGAACGTTTTCAACGCACCTTGAAAGAACGCATGTGGAAATATTTTACGCATCAACACACTCTCAAGTACATCGACGTCTTGCCACACCTCGTACAATCGTACAACCAATCTTACCATCGGAGCATCGGGCGTGCCCCCCAAGAAGTGACTCCCGACAACGAAGTGACCGTCTGTTTGGTACGTCTCCGACAGTGACTGTCCCCAAGAAAGGTGGAGTGTTGGCATCAGGAGATTGGGTACGCATTGGCAAAACCAAACGCACTTTCGACAAAGGTTACTTACCCAACTGGACTACCGAATTGTTTCGTGTCACCGAACGTGTGCGTGGCCGTCATCCTCCCGTCTATAATTTGGAAGACATGAATGGGGAAGTGTTAAAAGGAATGTTTTACTTGCCCGAGTTACAACGTGTGACCAAAAAAGAAGACGACGTGAACGAGATCGAAAGCATTCTCGATCGAAGAACCTGAAAAGTGGGAAAACGACGTGTCAAAGAAGTGCGTTGGAAAGGATATCCTCCCAGTTTTGACTCTTGGATCGACGCTTCGCAACTCATTGACTATAAAAAGAAGTAATCATCATGCCCTTCAACACAGCCTCAGCTACTGCAGTGACCACTCCTTCCCCCAGTTCTTCTCTACAAGATCTACAAAAGCAACCCTTGTGGGTGTGGTGTAGAGAACGTGTGCCTAAAACGCAAATCGACTTTCTCTGCCAAATCTTTGTGGTGTATTGTGTCATCGGTACTGCCATTGCCAATTTGAGTTTGCAACAAGGAGACAAACAATTGTGGACCATTTCACTTAGCAGTTGCATTGGTTACCTTCTTCCCAATCCGTCTCTGAAAATTTCCTCTAACGGAAACAACAACGGGAGCCTTGCGTCCAACGTTAGTCCCCCATCCAACAGTCACCCTAACCATCCTCTTTTAGACACTCCTCTGACTTCCAGTGACCACTCGGACACTAGAACTCTGGAATTATGAACAAACAATTTTACTTAACGTTACCCAGTGATAGTTCCATGGAGGTGTTTCCCAATAACACTTTGTGCTGTTACACGGCCAGATTAACTCAGGCCATCCAACTGGATCACGAAGCCCGTTGGGAAGTGGCTTTAGTGGAAATAATTCACCCTACACAAATCAAAAACATCATCGAAAATCAAAACACTTTTACGGTAGAAGTTCATGACGAACAAGTGCAACAAGCCTTGGATGAACGTAGCAGTGTAGATGACTCTATGAAATCACAAGACCCCAAAACTAAACGAACCACTTATCGGTTGAAAATTCTCTCAGGCTATTATTTTAGTGGTCAACATTTGGTGAACGCCATTGCTGACAGGTTCAATAACGTGTTTGGTAAGGCCTTGGAGAAAACCAGAAAAAGTGCCACGATCGATTGCTACAAAATAGCTCTTCGCCTAATGATGAAATTTTCAGAGGACAAAGTATTGGCCATTACATTTTGTCCTGAATTGTATGAAATTTTGGGTGGAGACCCTAAGTTGATCAAGATTGCAAGCGAAATACCAGACGTGACCAGTAACTCGGATTTTGCGAAATATTTTCGATTCCCTGTAGAAATGAACCAAGGACTGAATTTGATTTTTGTGTACTCCGATGTGGCGGAGTAAAACGTGGTGGGACACACCTCCGTACCGTTACTGCGTGTCATTCCTTTCAAAGTGGATTCTGCCACTGCTGCTGACGAGGAAGGTGGTAACACCTATCACGTTCACCGCGAATTTGTACATCCTCACTATTTGCCCGTCAGTAAGTCGTATTTCGACACTGTCAACATTACTATAAAAGGAGATCTGGGACAAAATATTTCATTCACAAAGGGAAAGTCACAGTGAAACTCCATTTTCGAAAACGATTACTCTAACCTTTTGTCAGTCATGTATCCTGTGTACCAAGGAGTCGCTCGACAACGAGGACATGGTTAGGAGATATGCTCAAATCAGCCTTTCGTACAGTGGCTCCCGTTTTGAAACCGATGGTGACACGGGGATTGCACGCCTTGAAAGATGCCGCGTTGACGTACGGCAAAGAATTTCTCCAAAATGTCGTCATTGACAAACAAAACCCCAAGAAGCTTTCTCGAGAGCAGGCAAAAATGTCTTGCTTCAAACGGGTAAAGACATTTTGGGCCGGAGAGAAATTCTAATAAATGCCCTGAGCGATGCTGAGTCAGACATTTCTGCTTCCCTGACACCACAGCAAGGACAAGGCAGAAAAAGACGACGAAAACACCCCTTCATAGGACTTCACACCCCTAGAGCTAGAAAGACTAAGAAAAGAAAAACTGTCCGAGAGTTAGACATTTTTGATTATTAAATCAGAGAAAATGATGCACCGAGAGTCTTGCGCTTGTTCCAAGTCGAAACTGGATCTGTTTGCCATGCCACCCACCATGATGACAATGCAAGAATCCCAATGGGTCGAATTTCATCCCGTCTCCTCTTTGACGGATTCAGCTCCCATCGAGTTTGAAATCAAAGGACAACCCGAAGATTACATCGATCTGAATAGCAGTTACTTGTATCTGAAACTCAAAGTGATCAAAACCGACAACACCAATCCGGGAGACGATGCTAGAGTAGCTCCCATCAACAATTTCATGCATTCCTTGTTCAGGGAAGTGGATTTGTACTTGAATAACAAACTGGTCAGCAGTAGCATGGATACTTACCCTTACCGAGCGTACCTGGAAAATCTCTTGACGTACGGAAAAGAGGCCAAGAACACTCATCTGGATGCTTGCGTAGTTTGGAAACCTGACACCGCAGGTGAGAACAAGTTTAACGACACAGCCCTGACAGCCGATGACGATCCTCACAATGTGGGCTTTAACGATCGTCGAAAGAAAATTCTGTAAGGCCGCAATTTAGAACTGATAGTTCGTTTGCATTTGGACATGTGGTTGCAAGAAAAGTATTTGCTGAACGGAGTGGATATTTGCCTGAGACTCAATTGCAGCAGTGTCGCTTTCCATTTGATGGCTCATGCCAACGAGTACAAAACCATCATCCAAGAAGCCAGACTTTAAGTGCACCGCGTTGAAGTGTTACTAAAGCGGGAAACGACATCAGTCACACATTGAGCAGATCGACCGCCAAGTATCCGATACGACGCGTAGAAGTGAAAACATTCACCATTGCTGCTGGACTCCGATCCAAAATCGAAGATCATCTATTCCAAGGACAGTTACCCAAACGTTTAATCGTTGGTATCGTCAGCAACGCAGCCCTCAACGGAGCCCACGATCAAAATCCTTTCCAGTTTAAGCACTACAGAGTGTCCAAGATCGAAGTCAGTCGCGATAGCAAGACTTTGTGTACCAGACCCTTCGAACCTAACTTTGCCCAGAAAAATTACTTGAGATCGTACTTGTCCCTGTACGAAGCTACGGGGCAACTAGGAACCCACACCAGTCACGGTATTTCGTATGAAGATTATGTAGGAGGTTACACTTTGTGGGCCTTTGATTTCACTCCAGACCAAGGCAGCGACAAGGGACATTTCCACCCTATGAAATCCGGTCAACTGCGTGTGGAACTTCAGTTTGCAGAAGCTCTCACCGAGACGGTCAACGTCATCTTGTATGCCGAATTCGATAATACCATAGAAATCAACAGTTTAAGAGAAGTCATTCTAGACTATTAGAAACAATGGAAGACCCCTATCCCTCATTGAACAGTAGAGAATCTTTGGAAATGGAATGGGAGGATAGCGTGAAAGCAGAACCCCAAGACCAAGACAAAGATGATGAGGTGGTAGTCAAGTCCAGATGGCCAGAACAAGAACAACATTTAGTGTCTTGTTTTGCGAAACACCTGGCGGATAAAATTACGGAACTGAACAAGAAATTTTGTTATGGATGTCAAAACGATCATCCCAGTCAAATTCAACACGATAAATGTATGATGATGAGTCAAGAAGAAAAATTGGACGAGTATCTGGACGAAGCTTGGAGTCTCATCTCGGAAGATGCAGTGTTGCATGAGTGGTATAAAGGCTTGCGTGATCATTCCTGTCCTCCATTGACTACTCTAGAGATCTATCGCATCGAAGCTCTCTTACCCCAGAGTGCGGAGACAAGGCGAAGAAACGGCTACTTGACAGAGCGTTTCAAACAAAAGGTCAGAATTGAATTGATGACTTATCATTACTTGTGAAAAAAAACAACACAACAAGAAATGGATACCTGGGAACTTTATTACCTTTTGAACAACAGTTCGTATACTGCTTCTTGGAATCCTGTCGTGTGCGCCAAAGATGAACTACCTCATCGCAAACCTCAAGACCATCAAACTTATGTCATCAACACTGACGAAAGTCATCTTCCAGGAACTCACTGGGTTGCCGTCTACTTCCCTCAAGAGGATTGTCTGGAATATTTCGATTCGTATGGATTACCCCCTTTGGAAGACGACATCATTGACTTTATGAGAAGAAATGCCCAGACGACACGATTCAATAATGTGAAATTACAAGGCACAGATTCCATGGTGTGTGGACAATATTGTGTGTATTCTCTTCATCAACGCAGTCTTAGATATTATTTAGAACATTTAGTGACTTATTTTGATCGTCACTCTTCTAGAAATGATGAGAAAGTAGATCGATGGTTTTGTGACCATTATGGCTATCTTTTGTCTTTAGCTAGGAAACGTAGTGTACATCAGTGGCCTTATGACTTCCAACAATGGAAATCTTACATGATTTCACAACGTTGTCAGCCTTGTCAAAAATAATTTGTTTGATGTTATTGTTACTTGTCAATTGTTAGCAGTTGATTGATTTTTGAATAAAAAGTGTTGTGTTTTGAAAAAAAAATGTGTCTGTCTTTTGTTTTCAAAAAAGACTGTGAATATATGCTCTTTGACTTCTCTCTATGCCTCACCATGACATTCGCTATCATAACGTTCCGACACTAAAACCGAGTAGGGATGTTTTCTATCGCGTCCGCGTTTGAACCATATAAAGCGGGTTGGTCTCCAGTCTGGTCATCCACTGTTGACTTGTCAACCTATGAAGATGCCTTCCAGACTAGCCAAGCTGAACGAAGCTTACGTCAATTTACATCGTGTCAGGCTAAACCTGATACCTAAGCCTGAAGAGATAGAGAATGTCAGGATGTTAGCCATAGCCCAAGACCTGATAGAAGAGGTCTTCAGAGAGGAAATCAAGAAAGAACAAGAAGAATGGACAGAGAAGTACGGGCTTCAGAAGCAGAGAGAACAGCAACAACAACAACAACAGCAGCAGCAGCAAGAACCAGACAGAGGTTTTGTTGACTGCCGTGTGAACACCAAAGAGTTCTCCTTCTGTTTCCGCAGAAACAGACCGTATCGTATAGGAAAGCCTGCTGCCAGACGGGGACGCAATCTTGGACATTAAAGAAGATTACCATCACTCCCCATCAACAAAAAACAGCCCTTTTCAGGGCTACCCCAATACTCTAGAAAAGACATACTAATTCAAATTACCAAAACAAATTTCTGTGTGTGTGTGTGTGTGTGTGTGTGTGTGTGTGTGTTTAAAAAGAGAAGTGTGTCTATAAGCACTTACTTTCTCTGTCTTGTCAAATCGTGCATATCTGTGTTTGTAAGTAAAAAATGTCAACGTGAGTGCTTCTTTTAGGTCTGCGCGTTTGATGTGATGGTAAGTTTTGATGTTAGGGGATGTTTACTTTCACGTCCGTGCTTCAAGTATATAAAGCGACACGATCGTCAGTCTGGCAACCCTTCGTCAACAAGACAACAGTAACAAAATGAGCAATAGAATTGCTAAATTGCTTGAACTTCAAATGCACCTGGAGTATGCCTGGCGCATTTTTGGATGAGCTAGCCATGGAGGCCGTTGAAGAAAGTACCAGTCTTGGGAAAAGGAGGAAAAAAAAGAAGAAAGAAGAGCAGAAGGAATGAAAAGAGGGATCCTGCCTCACCTCATCATGAGACCTCTGTGTGAGGTGAAACCTGAGGTGAGGACACCTCCACAAACACTACTACCACAACGACAGCCACAGCCACAACCACAACCACCAGTACCAAGAGTCGCTACCCCTCAGATGGAAAACTGTGAGGTGGAGGCTTTGGAGGAATTAGAGAGACAGCGGCAAGAATGGGAGCCGCAGCAACATCATCCCCGGCTACAAAACAGAAGAAGACAGAGGGCAGTCTTCAGAATCCCAGAAACTGAAGATTGGGGATCTGAAGCCAGTCAACTTCCCTCTGCGCTCCCAAGAACAAACATCAATTGGGAGCAGGACAGGAGCCGACGTTGCGTGTGTGCTGCTCATCCAGGGAGATGTCGCCATTAGTCAGGTGTATTTGAAGTTAAAAAAAAACAGCCCTTCTCAGGGCTAACCAAATCTCTAGAAAAGAGAGACTATTCAAGTTGCCAATTTGTGTGAATGTAGAGTAGTGTGACTACAAACACTCACTCCTT
>JAECUM010010494.1:0-125442 GCA_016617855.1 Megalonaias nervosa | reverse complement strand
CTCCACTACCACAAATGTAAAAAAAAAAAAAAAAAGCAGGCTCTCACTTGTCTATTCAATAGGCAGGGAGGAACAGTAACTACAGTTGACCATACATGGCCAATTCATTTTAAAAAAATGTACCCAGATAAAATAGTAGTTGAAATTTCAAAGAAAACATTACCTTTGAAGCACCGATTGTAATGAAAACGTACTAAGCAAGTGGGAAAAAAAATCAGTCTCAGTCATGCAATACAATTTTTAGATGTTGCCTCCACAATAAGAAATGGGCATTTGTTTGGTTCTCCAAAGCTGTCCTTTAGTGGCGACCTCAATAATGCATGTACCCTTCAGCAAAGAAAGCAGACTACAATCTTCAATAAAAACAAAGAATCTTTCTTCAAAGGAAGTCAATACTGAACTTAAATAAAAGTAATGGAATCTGATGGATTGTTTCATTTTCCAACGTGACTGGAACACTTTTACTGTGCTGTGAAAGTTTCCTTTTCACAGGAAAAAGTTTATGCTTACGAACTCTACCGACGGCGCTTAAGACGCAAACTTCTACCGACTTGGGACGTACTGAAAAGTAAACGTACTTCATCATACGTTACGTGATTGTGCTATTTTTTTCTGCTGAATTCAGACCTATATGATCTGTAACAAAATTATTGAATATTTTAAATCTGTGTGTGTGCATATTTTTAATGGAATATTTTACTTGTATTGTGGATTCAATGTATGTAACGCGATTAGCAAGTGAGTACACGGTGTTGATACTTTATTCATTGCTGTACATTAGACATGTATATATAAACAGTATACACATATATGTACCAATGCGTGGTTCTCTGAATAAAGTAAAATATTATATATGCCTTCTCAGTTTTCACTACAGGTGTATTTCTCATTTAATATACATCGATTTAAAACGATAACTGTGCCAATGAAGCACGTATATTGCGCCCGCATTTATTACCTGTCCCCCCCCCATTTTTTCGGGTACATGCATCATTTTCTTCATTTGACCTGGTTGTTTATAACATGGTTCAGTCAATAACACGGTCGGGTTCTATGGCTCCCAACTACCGTGTTATAGCGGGGTCACACTGTACATGGTTTGGTGGACACAACGAGTTATATGTGTGACTAATATTTCTGGGTCTTAAAGTTTGCAAAATTTTAAAGGTATGTTTTTCTGGCCTTTGATTATATGTTATTTTGTCTTTAATAAGTTCATAATGATGTGTTTTATTGCTCTTTACTTTGCTAAAATTACATCGAGCTGCTTCAAAGAAAGTGGAGATGATGATGTAACAGAATGGCAGTATAAAAATAGCCCAAATTCTAATTATTTTGCTCATGTCGGTGGATGGAAAAATTATGATAGCTGATTGTGCATGATGGAGGTATTTTAATTATTACTGCTTTTATATATCTACATGTGGTTGCACTAAGATAAACTTTTATCATAATTTTTTCACTCTGAAGTCAGTCAGTATCAGAGGTACCTATGATCTTGGTTAAGCACACATGAATATATATGAGCATATTTAAATTTGTAGTTGTGATTTGAAAACATAGTACTAGTCATTCAGAGAGATGTTTTTATTGTTGCCATTTTTCATCAAACTTTTTCCATGTACAATTGATATACAATATGCATAATATTTTTCTGACATGTAATGAACGTCTTTTTTTTTTAAATGGGCCATGTTTGGTTGTTATATCTATAGATGAATGATTTCAGTTGCAACAAAAAGAGATTGATCACTGTATCTTTTATGTTTTGATCTATTATACCAAAATAAATTCACTTTTTGAAACTTGAAAATTGTGCAGATGATTACACTTGCACCTTATCCACCCAATAAAACTAGTAAGTAATGACTCAGTTTTGGAACAGTTCCAAAAAAGATGAGTGAAAGTCTCAAAGGAGTTGCTACATAAAGAGCACATGCTTGTAGGGACTTTTCTAATTTTAGTTTGAAACCATCTCACTTTAGGAGACTTGTTGACTAAAAAAACCAAGAAAAAGTGTTTCCTTGCAGTCACTCATCTGTAAACTCTTATTCTGATTCCATTTCAGTACTGATGTTGGCCTAGAAGTGTTAACTTTCAGGTTCTGATGTACACTTTTACAGTCCCCTTTTTCCCCTTAATTGGCAAAATCACAGCTTTATGTAAAAATGGTTACAGCCCCCTTTTTCCCTTAATTGGCAAAATTACAGCTTTATGCAAAAATGGACCATATATATTTGAATTAATGTTTAAATGAAGTTTGTTTGGAAAAAATGGATTGCTCAGAGCTTGCCTTGCAACTCCAGGATGTTGACATGCATTCCAAACTTATTACAAAATTCATCTATACTAATCTAATCCCTGAACTTTTTCATTGACTAAACCACTACATGCAGAATTCCCTTTTTCAGCCCCCAGTATCTAGAATTTTGGCAGGTTACCTATGTAGGATAAAGATATGGACACTGGAATAGTCACTTCCTACATGTATGTAACTGCATTTGGGCATATTGTGTCCATTTGAGTTTATTTTCACAGCATTGCAACATATCAATTGGTATCATTGCCTTCAAGTTTGAGTTCATGATTGTATCAATGACTCTGAACCATTGAATTGGCCCATAATTTGTCACCTAAGATACGTCACCTGTGGGAAGATTAGACAATTGTATATAATTCCTTACATCCTTACATCCTTAATTTATACAAGAATTTACACATGTTTGACTAGGCTTTCAAGCACCATCACCTTAAGAAAGATGAGGTGGCTGACTAGTACATGAACAAAAAGGTACTTGAATTCAGAATCTTGAAAACTGTAAGAAGTGTTAGAATTATAAAAATAAAAAACCAAGATCAGAGGAGTTATGAAAGCTCAAATTTATACATGCAAGATAAAATAACTTTCCTCCATAATTTTCTTTGTTCAGAGTTTTGAAAGGTTAAACTGTAAGCATTTTCCACATTTGAATTAGTACCTGGTAAATTATACACAGCCATTATGGCTATTGGGTGATTAATAATTCACTTAAATTGCCTTAAATGACTTTAGAAATATGAGTGAAATTAGCCATGTGCAAGCTGAATTTTTCACTATTTTTTGCAGTGTACCATTTTCCATGGATTTCATGGTTGCTACAACCGTGAATTTAAAAACCCCAATGAACAGTACTTCTGTCATGGAAAAAATATGACTACTTCCAGAATCCATGAATTTAAGTACAGATTATTATTGGAAAACAAGAAAATTGATGCCCATAAATATAAATTCATTAACAGTATAATAAATCACATATCAGTAGCCAACATTTTCTTGGAAATATAACAGCAGACAATTTAATATTTCAATGTACAAGTAACTCGAAAATGTTGTTTCTGGCAAGACTTGGTGCCAATCACACTATAAAGTTATATATATACTTTCTCTGTTCCTTTATAGTACATTGGGTCCTTCTCTGTGACGGGGACAGACCATAATGGAAGGGCAGAATATGTACAGAAACAGCTGGAAAATATGAGGGTATGTATATCATTAACATGGTTGATGCTAAGGGTGAGTCAGGTGATAGTCACTCTGGTGAGTGTCACTGTGCCAGAATATGCAGAAAAGGTAAAGCAGAGTTAGCCTTTTCATGAGTTGACACCCTCCCCCCCCCATTTTTAAGGCCATTACAGAGAGCAATATTGAACAGTTTCAACATAGTGTTTGATTACTTTTGTGTACATTTAATAATTATTTAAGCAATTGCATTTCATGTTACTAAAGGAAAACAGTTTATTTCATGTTTCATGCTGTAAAAGTAAGAGAAGGCTTATACCTCTATCTGTCACCTGTTTTTTGATAGTAACTTATTATTGAGGTTACTTTCTTTTTGAAAAGCATGTTTAAGCAAGTTTTGCTGCATGAAAACAAGAAGAGCTTTTTAATATTTTCATAAAATTTCATAAGTTTGCTTTTTATTATTTATCTTAAATGTATAAGTAAAACACCTGTTTGAAGTTGCTGTTTTGAACATTTTAAATGTTGACCTTCCTTCACACAGTCCCCCATTTTTACACAAGGGATAAGGAACAAAAACCCACCAATTTTAGGTTTAAAAAGATAACAGGTTATAGTCAGTGTGATGGGGGGGGGGGAAATGATTTCTGCATAATGACTTTAGTTCTACATCACAGCCTTGGACTCAACTTTGTCAGTGGCTTGCACTTGGAGTTAAGTAGAAGATTATAGATTTTGGTATCAGAAATGTCAAAGGTCAAGGTCACTTGCTGATAGATGAAAAATAGTTTCAGCACAGAAATTTCAGTTTTTGATCATGTACCTTCACCAAATTTTGTGGATGACAAACACTTTGGATAGGAAAGAATTCTGTTTATATCAGGATCAAATTCTGAAGGTCCCTGAAACTAAAAATAGAATTTTTTTCATAAATAACTTTAATTTTAGACCACTTACTGTGACCAAAGTTTGTGGAGGGCTTGTACTTGATTTCGGAGTTGAAACGTCAAGGTCACTGTGACTGAAAGGTAAACGGGTTTTGCACAACAGCTTTAATCTAGAGTAAGTTTGATAACCAGATGTGTGGATAGCTTGCACATATCATGATAAGAATAATAAGGAAAACTATTGACTTTGGGGTCCAGAGGTCAAGGTAACAGTAAGTCCAATAAGATAAAAATGAATTTTGCAGTTTACTTCCAGGTTACTAAGACCCATTGGACAATAATCTCCAGAGTCAACCACGTCCAGTTGGCACCTACATGGTGGACTACTGAACGTGGGATGGTCATATAATGTGCCATTCACCATTCTCTTGTTTATAAAAAGAAAAATATTCTTGTATTTTCACATTCAGTTGAGGGTATTTAAGTTCAATAAACAATGAACATAGAAAAAAATTCTTACCATCATTATGATAAATATCTTGACCTTAAATTTTCAAGGCTCCACATTATCAAAATTTGTAAATAATTTCCAACAAGTACAAACAATAGCCTGACATCAAGTTCACTTTTTAAGGCCAACGAAAAAGAAAATTAAGTTGGAATGTAAAGTAAGGAATATTTATAAATACTAACAATACATGATTTTTTTAATTGCCATCAGAATTTTGAAAGCTCTTTGATTATTCTAATTACAGCATCAGTTAACTGAATATGTTGTCACTGGGCAGTAGAAAAAAACAACTACTGACATGTTCAACAAGTGGTGATTATCCAGTTCTCAGACAACGCAGTCATTGGTATGCAACACACAAAGTTTCACGTTATATCTTCGGTTGATAACCTCATGTTGGTTATAGGTGGGTCTTAGGTTTATAGTGGCATTAATTATAACTGCATTCCATGATTAAATCATGGACCAGTTTAAGTGATTTGGCTTATTTGCATATTTGGTGGAAACTTTGTCATATTTGGAGTTGTGGTGTTTCATGCATTTTTGATAGAAAATATGGTTTACCTTAGAAATTCTCAGTGGTGAGATAAATGTGAATAGACATTCATCAATTCAGTAAAACTTTCTTGTCTAACAAAGTTTTATGTATGAAACAATCTTGATATCAAGAAGTTTTTGTGTGTCATTTTGACTGATGACAGCCATAAAAAAAATATGTAATGTTAAGTAATTAACATCATAAACAAGTAAAAAGTAAACTGCATCTACATATTTATGAAGAATATATAAAGAGATGAAGAAACATCAAGAGAAAAGAAGGACAACAAAGACCCAGTAGTGTAGGCAGTACAAACTGCAGTGATCTGTGAAGTATAGAGGAAAAGAATAACTTGGTAGATACCATTTTTGACCTAAAATTGCATTGAAATGATTTGTTTTTTTGTGTGAAAAGTAAGCGAGTAAATGTTGTCGCATTATTGATTTTTGTCTCAAGGAAGTAGATTTTTTTTTCCATATCTTTTTTCTAGTCTCTTAGGTGTCTATTAAGACTTTGTATGTACTCGTACAATCATTTACATATTTCTCGATCAGTGATACTAGGTATCTTACTTGGTGACCAATTGATTTCTAATCTTCATATTGGGAGAGAAATGGTAACTTGTCATTTACCGTATTTACTCGTGTATAAACACCTTCGTGTAATAGGGAGACTCCCCACCCCTGGACTGAATAGATAAAAAGTGCACAACCCACATATAAGCAGACACACAAGTCCGAGATGACGTCACAAGATGCACACGGTAAGTTCTAAATGCATTTATTTAGGCAAACTTGTATTAGCAAAAACTACACATATATTTCGCTTGGGGGTTGGCATGTACAATTATTACATAAAAATAGCATAAATTTGTTTCAAAAGTCATGAAATTTATTTAATTTTCTGTTTTCTTGTTGTTTCTACCTAATTCAGATTTGTATAAACTTGATTGGATGATGACAAGAATTGAGCATTTTTGCTTTGCTGTAACACTACCTCTCCCTTTTGACTTAATTATTGTTGGTTTATGTGTTATTGCATTAGATTTTTTTTTACATTTTTTTTTTTTTTTTTTACATCAGTGAACCAGTAATTACATTTTTATTTTGCATTGAAATTGTAAGGACCTAACTCATTAAAATGTGATCTCAATATGACAACAACGAATAACAATAGTGTTTGATTCAACACTCGCAATTAGGCTAGTGAGCATATTTACATGATGACGCCACTGCATGTACATTGCAGGTTTGAACATGTGCTAAAGGAAGTACATTCCACTGAGGGAAGTACGTCCCCCTGGATTCAAATCATGGGCACCACTGCACTAAACTTGAATGTTATCTTCAAAATACAGTGACGAAGTTTCAGAAATAATGCTTCGAAAATTATGGTAATACCGTAAATACTTACTTTTAGTTTGCTTTGATGTAAGCCACCTTACACTCCATTTTACAAAACTACACTAATTGTGCTAATATTCTGGAGTAAAAGGCAATTACACATCAAAGTACTGGTATAGTTGCTGGTCAAAATTCCCTCTTAAACCAAACTAGTTTCAGGGTTTCAGTGATTAACTGACCTGTTTTGCTGTCGGAAAACAAAAGACAAATTCACCAATTATAAACAAAAGGGATGCCGAAACATCCAACTTTCCATTGTGTGGAAAATTATGATTTTGTTCAGCCAAGTCACAGAAGTAAAATAGATTGATGATGATCTTAGTTGATCTAAATTCAGAATTTTAGCCTTTATTATTACCATGAGCCTGTACTAGCTATGCCTTGCACAGCTGAATGTGTGTACCTTTTCATAAAGATTACCTCAATTTGTAGCATCACTTATATCATTGAAAAAGAGTAACTCGTAAGCACATGGATCAGCGTCAGTGGAACAGTATTATTGACTAGCTATAGTGTTATCTGGAAAACTGCGATTTGGTCGAAACAATAAATAAAGCAAAATCTGCATCTGTGTTTGGGAATAAACAAAGATTAAAGTGACGCTAAGCACGATTTGCACTGTAAGTACTGTACATTATAGTACAGCCTGGTCTCTCAGGTAAACTCGAACCGGCCCGTGAATTATGAAGTCTTATTTACTTTTATTAAATTTTGTGTTGGAGAAATCAGAAAATATGCACATACAAAATAATAACAACAGCAATCATAGTAGCTTATAACAGTTTAGTAAATGTTGGGACACAGAGAATATATTTTTTTTACATGCATATATGTCTTAGGACACGGAAAAATTATTTTTTCTTGTCCAAAGATTTACAGCCATAATGGTAGTCAACAAAAAAACCCCTTAAAACCTTTCAAATTAGACCTTGGCCCACGGATAAGCCACCCCTCCCCTTCTTCTGGACCTTTATTTTTTCCTAAATTATTCCGCTTATAAAACCAAGTATATATGGTAAATATTTTGATTGCCTTAATAACACCATATAAATGTAGAAAATTACAGTTAATATTATCAAGATCTTTTGCAATATTCTGAAAACAATATATAAAAAATTTCCATTGCTATTCACTAAGGTTTAAACGTATTGATTTCTAGCGGTGAAATGATTCATTGATAGATCTTTGCATCCAGTCATTTCAAAATAATTGTGACAATTATTATTTGCAAATTTTAAAAATATGTATGCAGTAAAAGCCTTCCTGAAGCATTTTGATTTCGAAGTAAGTTCATTGTTTCCAGGAGTAGAAAATAAAATTTTACACACTAGATTCTGGGAATTATGAAATTGTGATAATTTTTATTTATTCTGCAAGCAGTGTTATGGCTGTTATACACTCATCAAAGAATTAAGAACATATTTTAACTGATCAAATAAACAATAGAGAATGATTTATTCAGTTAAAATAAGAACAAAAAAGAGAAACAGTTTGAAATTTGATCATTATTTCATATATAACAACGTAAAATATAAAGTTAAGAAGGTTAAAATTTTTATGATTTGATTCGTTGGTAGTTCATTCATCATAGAGAAATAGCCACTCCAATATTTTGTCAACTGTGCATTAAATAACAGTGTCTAAATACTTTCTTTGTCTGCATCCCACATTCTAAATTTATCTTGAACAAGCACCATCTCATTTTCCATTATCTTGGTTGTTCCACGTTTTCTCATTGGTAAGGGTGTTTCAATCAAAATGTGAATAATGTTCTCTTGAGAAATCCATATTTTGTCTTTTTGGGCTGGCCTTTTGAAGGAATTGTCCAGCTTACTCGACATCAGACCTTCCAACCCTTACGATTTTTCTGTAAATCTTATGAAAATGACCATTAAAATATGGACTTGAGGAATAAAAGCAAAAACTACGGAAATATGATTGTTGCAGTAAAATCTGGATAATTGGCTCCTCTGTGTTTGATTTGGATCTGGGTTTCACATTAGCTTTAGTAGAATTTGTCAGAGAACCAGACTAACTTTATAGTAGTGCTTTTAAATGCACATATTTTTCCATGCAAAGCACTGCATGATGAAATTGTTGATTATAGATTTTGAAAAATAATAGCATCCAACTACTGATACATGTTAAAGATGAAAGAAAAAATATAAGCCTCTTAGAAAAGTTTTAAAAATCAGTACAGAAGAATAAAAAAGGAATATTCAGATTGTTCTGAATAAAAGCTGGAAAGGACACAATTTCGTTAATCGGACATGATATGTCGATTTGAGCATGTCACATGGTGGGAGATATTGCCATTATGTAAAATGAAGAAACAATTCCACAAATTACATCAGGTTGATAGAAAGCAACAAGCCATTGAGCTGCATAGGGTTTAGAAATGAAGGTATATGTGTATTGTACAAACTTTTCAGATGAACTTGATGTTTACTGTAGATGCATCGTTTTGGAACATGGGGCTCGTATTGCTTGCTTTCAATTTAAGTATCAATCATACATGTGTATTTATTATATTAGTACATGTATCACAGGTAAATGTAAACAACAATACGAGTCCCTGTGGATTGGATTACCGAACTTTTTAAATACACGTTTTCCAACTGGACAATAGCAGTACATGATATTTTGTTACACATTACGGAAAACTGGTCAAACTTACGGAAAAAAATTAGCTGCCTTATATAGCTGATAGCTCTTTCATGTGTAAATTAGATATGTCCCTTGTTGGAGTCATTTGAGGGTGATTTTCATAATGGTACTCTTTCTGTTAGGGATTTAGCTGCTTGAAAAGTAAGAATTTAAAAAATTGAAAGAATTTGAGAAAAATATATCTTCTAGCAAAAACTTTTTTGTACCATTGTTGAAATGAGCTCAGATGCTAACTAGGTCAAGCATACAGTTTTTCCAGAATACAATCTATAGAACATTACCTGCAAAGGAATGTTTAAGAGGGTGAACAATAAAAATCCAATAAAATAACTCATGACATTTGCTTACATAAATACGTGTATGCCCCATCCTCCCTACCCTCCTATTCCATGATTGTAGGAAAAGAAGGTTATAACTCTTGTGAAAACTGTGGATATACAGTGATTGATCAACATGCATATCTTGTGATGCTGTAATATATTCACAACCATTTACTAAAAATGTAAGAGCAGTTGCATTCACCCAATTCTGTAAGTCAAAACCACATTAACTCCTACAAAAATAAACGGAGCACAAAGATTGGTCAGTATGTGTGTATTTAAAAGATGATCGTACAAATTTTTGAAAGAGTCTAGGCAGACTGCAAGATTAATTGCATTGACAAGATTTTGTCTAGATTTAAGATGCAGAACAGAAAGGGCAATAATGCTAACAAAATTGTGAACATAGTGATTTGTCGATATTTGTATCATCAGGTGATGATCATCATACTTACCAGGTTTCATAGCAATCCATATAAAATTGGGGATTAGTTGCGCTTAAACAAGATCATGTACACTGGATTAAACTTCAGATCAAAAGGACAATGAATCTAATGAAAATTGTTAGAGCAGGGTGATTTGTTGATATGCACATTAGGTTATGACCATAATATTTTAAAATTTTTATCGAAGTCCATCAAAAACGGGGACTATTTACACTAATAAGATTATGTCATACATTAAACTAGCATTTAACAGCACCTCTGCACAATAGTGACTACAAGATGCTGTTAGGGGCATGGGGTGATATAATATGATCTCCCACCTGTTCATGGTGCTTTGGTTATTGTTATTTAGGAGATGATTGACCACGTTTTTGCCCGGATCAAGTAATTAATAACGTAACATGAAATTAATGGATTGAGTAACAAAGATCTGGGCTAAGATATAGAATAGAACAACATAAGCCCCCATATATAAAATATAACAGTTTAGTCAGTTACATAGACAAAATGAAATTTAACATGACATTTGAATCATACACTTTCTCTGAGAAATGGAATTATAAAATTTATGCAGAATGCAATTAGCCATTCTGTTATACCAATAAAATAAATTTCATCATTTAATTGGATGATTGATTGAACTCAAAGTTCCTTCATGTCAGCATAACTTTGTTGCTTCTGGTCCTTTCCAAATCACTGTTGGGTGACAGGTTAACAGTGCCATATTTATTTTCCCTCTGTCTCTCCCCATCTCCAACCTCTTCGGATCCTCTGCTGTAACTTGGTTGCAGTCATTTCCCACCAAGGGGTGCACAGGTATGGAGCTAATTTTTCCTTCAGATAAATAAAACAACCTAAATATTTGTCAGATTTTTTTTTGTCTGGCATTGAACAGTATTCTCATACTTGCTATGTCAGATATGGTCTTATCATAACTCAACAGACTAAGGCTGTGGTTAATTCCCAACTTTACTGATTGTATTTAACATAAATTTAATGTCTTTCTAGTGACTTCTTTCATTTCTAGCTGGGATCATGACATAACTAGATCTCTTTGATAACTATTACTTCCCACTTGGGGTTGTAAATTACAGGCTGAATGATCTTGGTCAACACACACTGATTTTACCTGGCTAAGAGAATTCACAACTTTATTACACAAGTGAATTAATGGACTCCATGTCTCATCTTAACTACATTACTTGCTAACTAGTGATTCACTGACAAGGACATAGTAAAAGCAATTCTTAGCATACATGCTACATATCCTTTAAGATTGATGAATTAATTCTCTCAATTCTCATCAGAGTAATGCATGAAGTTCCTAGAGTACATGATTTCTGTTCATCTGAACAAAGTAATTCAAACAAATTATATCAATCAAACAAATTCATATAATACATATATCTTAAAACATTAGAGACAAATGCATACAAACCCTTAGCTTCCAAACTCACAGAAAATTGATGTATGAATTTAAAATGAATAAACTCAACTGTTACGTGTAGGCTCGTACAAAAGTAACAAAGAAAAGAGTGAAGCCAACAAGCTTTGTAAATTTTAACACAATAGTTTATTTCCCTAGAAAACAAGGTAAAAATATGAAAAAGGACTTATGGTTTGTGAATCTAATCCAAAAAGTAATCCTAGAATTTAAAAATATAAGTCCTATCACAAAAAAGTTCTAATTGAATCAAAGTTCGAATCCCGACGAAGTTCCAAGATGGAGGACGATGACGTCAGATGAATGCAGTATTTCACTGATGTGTCGACAGTTCCTTGTTGAATTTTATGAATCAAGAATAATATTCCGGCTTTAGAATTAATAATTTCCAATAAATGTCTTTATCCAAGAATTTTGATGAAGAAGAGCACTTGTATGTTTTCCAGAGTGAATAAATTATTTTAAGTCCAAAAAATAAAGAATTTTAAATCAAACTGACATCAACATTAAAAACACCTTGAGCTCTAAAGGTGTAAACATACGACTGACTGAAAAACACTGAGAATGAGTATTAAACCCAGTTAAGAACGCAATTTAGACCCGCGTGATGGGTTACGTGGTCACTTATTTCGAACAGCGCAGTAAAATAATATGTCAGTTAGCACGTAGGCTAGTATAACTCTAGCTAAGAATCAATGATTCCCATACTGGAAATGAATTTTAAAAAAACTGTTTATAACAGAGCTAACATGTAGGCCGAACATGACCTTGGTAATGACCAATCATTTTCACTCAGTGTTTACGAATTCAGAACCAATGTCAGGAACTAGGTCAGCTAAAAATATAATGTAGCAATAGACTGCGTTTATCGGGTCAAAACAGAAAACTGAATTTTCCAAAAAAAAGTCAAATCCAGTGAATAAAATTATTACAATAACATGTAACGATAATAAGGATAAAATAAAAGAGAATTTAAAACTAATACACAAGCAATTAAATTACATATACGTAACACTTCCCCCCATAAAGAAAAAGAAAGATTTATATAATAAAGCTTTCTTTTTACCATATGTTAATTATACATGAGGTAAAACGAAATTACATAAGAAGAATTCTTATGAATTATACAAAGTGTACATGAAATAAAATTTCTATACACGAGAAAGTGCATCTGCAATTGTCTTTTCCTTTGATGTGCCTGATGTCAAGATTATATTCTGTAACAATAAACTCCACCTTAATAATCTTTGATTTTTGTTTTTCTTGTCGATGAAAGTAAGGGGGTTGTGGTCACTAAACACAGCAACAGGAGAAGGAGCTGAACTAAGGTAAACTTCAAAAGCTGTAATGCCAATATTAAAGCCAAACATTCCTTCTCGACTGTTGAGTAATTTCTTTGGTGCTTATTTAATTTCTATCTTCTTGAATCAATATTGCCCAACCCCAACATCACTTGCATCAACAGATAGTTTAAAAGATTGATTGAAATTTGGAACTGTAAGAACTAGTGCACTTTTAAGTATGGCCTTTAACTTGTCAAAAGCCTCCTGATATTTTTCAGTCCAAAGAAACTTGGTTTTCTTGCCCAATAAATTTGTCAGGGGTTCAGCAATATTAGAAAAATTGGAACAAAATTTCCGATAGTATCCAGCCATACCCAAAAATCGCATCAGTTGCTTTTTACTGACAGGCACAGGGAATTCAGAGATAGCCTTGACCTTAGTATCTATAGGTTTAACTTGTCATTGCCCCACAATATGTCCTAGAAAAGTTACACAAGCAGGGCAAAACTCACTTTTAGATAAATTGATTGTCAAATTGGTGTCACTGAGTCTGTCAAAGAATTTCCGAATTGTTGATAGATGTTCTTTCCAGGTGTTGTTGTAGATGATGACATCATCAATGTAAACATCACAATTATCTAGACCAGAGGTAATCATATTCATCAAACGTTGAAAGGTACTTGGCGAACCCTTCATCCTGAACAGCATTACTTTATATTGATAGAGTCCATCTGGAGTCATGAATGCTGAAATTCCCTTTGCCCTTTCCGTTGGTGGAATTTGCCAAAATCCTTTCATCAGGTCAAATTTGGTGACATACTTGGCATTTCCAATTTTATCAATGCAATCATCGATTCTTGGTTATGGAAATGAATCTGTCTTTGTCACACTGTTCCACCTTCCTATAATCAGTGCACATATGGAAAGTTTTATCTGGTTTCGGAACAAGTATACAAGGTGAACTCCAGTCACTTTTACTGGGCTCTATGAAATCATTCTGCAGCAAATAGTGAATTTCCTTTTTCAAGTATTACTGTTTGAGAGGGTTCATCCTGTATGGGTGTTGTTTCACAGGTTTGGAATTCAAAATTTCATCATCATGAAAAATTTTTTTTTGTCCTCGTAGGAACATCTGGAAATAAGTGCTCATATTCAAATAATAACTGTTTAAGTTCATTCCTTTCTTGTTGTTGCAAATGCAAAAGTTTCTGGTCCAGATTATTCATAATTTCCAAATGCCGGAGTTTTGTTGCTCCAAAATCAGTAGAGTCCGATTGAATTCCTTCACTTTCATCCTCAGTGAGTGGGACAGGTACTAAATTAATTGCATGATTTGCCTGGCTGTCTCTCTCAATATACTAGTACTCCATTCAGTTATTTAGATCAGAGTACTATTATTATAATTTAAGTCATTCATTTTTTTTAAAACTTTGTAAGGGCCATAAAATCAAAATTGAAGAAAATTTTGAAGAATGAGCAAGAGAGAATGAACTCTATTACAAGACTCAAAAGTTCTCTCTGTTAAAGTTCTGTGAAACCATAATTTCACTTTTGACTTGAATTGCTGAGTGCCAAATTCAAGCATAACTAGCTGGAAAATCCCAGACATAAAATTTGACCCTTGACCAGATTGAACAGATTTGGGAAGGCCAAATTGAGTAAAATTCTTTTTCAAAGCTTTTACTATAGTTTTGGTTTTAATATTCCTCAAAGGAATCGCCTCTGGGAACCTTGTTGACGAACACATAATGGTCAAAAAGTATTGGTTGCCTGACTTGGTTTTAGCTTAGGGACCAACACAATCTACCATTATTCTGCTAAATGGTTCGTCAAATGCAGGAATTGGTTGCAGATGAGCCTTAGGTATCTTCTGATTGGGTTTTCCTACCATTTGACAAGTATGACAAAATCTACAGTAGTGTATTTACAAACATCACTTTTGATTTTTGGCCAATAAAAATGAGTCAAGATCTTGTGATAAGTTTTATTAATCCCGAAATGACCAGCCAGAGGAGTTTCATGGGCCAGACTAAGTATTTCCTGTCTATAAGATTTTGGAACTACAATTTGATAGTTCACTGACCACTTGTCACTAGCAGGTATCTCGGGAGGTCTCCATTTTCTCATAAGAATTCCATTTTTAATGAAATAACAGACAGGTACTTCAGTGGCTTCAGTTTCACTAATGGCCCTCTGAAACAAACAGATCTCAGGATCTTTTCTCTGTTCGACAACAAGTGATTGTCATTTGTCACCCTGATTAGAAAAGAGAGAATGAGTAGTTAAAAGAGGATCACTGTGATCAATACCTTTTAATTGATCCAAACAAGGAGTGAAAGTGACCTCATTAAAAACGTGACTAATGCATGTGTCAGCTAAAGGAATAATTTCCTTATCAAAATCATTCTCAAGAGCTTTCTTTGCCATAGCTCTAGTAACTGCACAAGCTGGGTATAAATCAGGGAATTCTTTTTCAATAGGATCATCTTTCTGATTCAAACAAGGCTTGTCAGTTACAAGTGGATTAACCACAACCTTGTCTCCAGCTAGGTCATTGCCTAGTTATAAATGAATGCCCTCAACGGGTAGGTTAGACACTATTCTGACTGTCACAGGTCCTGAAACTTAAGTCTGATAACACATTTACAGAATGGAGAGGAACATTAACAAAGCCGCACTCTACTCCCTGAATGAGAACACTCTCATTAAAAGAAGACTTCTCAGAAAAAGGCAAAGTTCCTGATAATAAAAGACTCTGAGAAGCTCCTGTATCCCTTAAAATGTTAATAGGGATAGGATTGGCTAAATCACCCTAGAGTGATATAGAACCCTTCGACATGAATGGTTCATAATTCTCCATAATTAAATCAGACGGGGGTTTTTGAGACCCAACAAATGTATTGCTTTCAATACATGACTGTGACCTTGACCTCTTAGAAATAAGAGCATTTGGCTTAGGTCTATCTTGATTCTGATGCTTATATTTCAATATGAAGCAATCAGAAATGACGTGTCCTTTCTTCTTGCAATAGGTACACGTAGGAAGAGACAAGGATTTGAATCAAACTTATCAAAAGCTTGATTTTTAGAAGTTGTGCCAGATTGAGTTTTAGAAGGAGTTGTATTAGGCTGAAATACCTTTTTACCAGTAGACTGCTGAGTGAAAGACTTGCCTACAACAGAAGCTTTATGAGTTAAGAAATACTTATCAGCAGCACGAGCAGCATTTTCCAAGGTTTTGATCTCATGCTCTTCAAGATAAGTCTTAATGTTGCTATGGATGCAATTCTTGAACTCTTCAAGTAATACAAGTTGTTTGAGACTTTCATAATCATGTTTAACTTTCTCAGCTAAGCACCATCAACCAAATTGTTGTGCTTTTTCCCATGCAAATTTGACATAGGTCTGGTCAGTAGATTTTCTAGAATTCCAGAATTTTTGCTGATAAGCCTCAGGGACTAACTCATAACCCTTCAAGATACAGTCTTTAACCACATCAAGTAACAGTGAAAAATAAATATCACTAGCTCTACCAGTAAGTACACATTGTAATAATAGAGTCCAATGTTCCCTTGGCCATTTCAAATTTTCCGCAATTTTTTCAAAACAAGGAAAATATCTGTCTACTTCTTTTTCCAGAAAAGGGGGCACTAACTTGATATTTTTGAAAACATCAAAAGTAGGGGAGTGTTTTCCTTTTGCCAGCTCTAATTCTTTTAACTTAATTTCTCTTTGCATTTGCATATTTAGTTTTTCTTTCTCAAATTGCATTTGTCTTTCCTCCCTTCTTTCGTTAAATTGCAACTCCATTACTTCCATTTCTTTTTCCATTTGTATCTTTTCTATCTGAAACTGAACCTGTCTTATCTCAGATTCCAACCTTTTTAGCTGGACTTCCATTTTCAAAATTTCCAACCACTCCTGGGTAAAATTCAAAAAAATTCTCTACTTTTGATGATACTGTGAAAAAGCCTGTTGATTTCACTAAAGATTTCAAACAAAATGTGAAATAGTACTTAGGATTTAAAAACTAGGGGAATTAAATTTCAAAAAACAATTTTCTGAAATATTTTAGCCAAAATTCATATATGCCAAGGATGAGAACCCAGTCTTCTTTGTTACGTGTAGGCTTGTACAAAAGTAACAAAGAAAAGAGTGAAGCCTACAAGCTTTGTAAATTTTAACAGAATAATTTCTTTCCCTAGAAAACAAGGAAAAAATATGAAAAAGGACTTACGGTTTGTGACTCTAATCCAAAAACTAATCCTAGAATTTAAAAATATAAGTCCTATCACAAAAAAGTTCTAATTGAATCAAAGTTCGAATCCCAACGAAGTTCCAAGATGGAGGATGATGACATCAGATGAATGCAGTATTGCACTGATGTGTCGACAGTTCCTTGTTGAATTTTATGAATCAAGAATAATATTCCGGCTTTAGAATTCCAAATAATTTCCAATAAATGTCTTTATCCAAGAATTTTGATGAAGAAGAGCACTTGTATGTTTTCCAGAGTGAATAAATTATTTTAAGTCCAAAAAATAAAGAATTTTAAATCAAACTAACATCAACATTAAAAACACCTTGAGCTCTAAAGGTGTAAACATATGACTGACTGAAAAACACTGAAAATGAGTATTAAACCCAGTTAAGAACACAATTTAGACCCGCGTGATGGGTTACGTGGTCACTTATTTCGAACAGCGCAGTAAAATAATATGTCAGTTAGCACGTAGGCTAGTATAGCTCTAGCTAAGAATCAATGACTCCCATACTGGAAATGAATTCTAAAAAAACTGTTTATAACAGAGCTAACATGTAGGCCGAACATGACCTTGGTAATGACCAATCATTTTCACTCAGTGTTTACGAATTCAGAACCAATGTCAGGAACTAGGTCAGCTAAAAATATAATGTAGCAATAGACTGCGTTTATCGGGTCAAAACAGAAAACTGAATTTTCCGAAAAAAAAGTCAAATCAAGTGAATAAAGTTATTACAATAACATGTAATGATAATAAAAATAAAAGAGAATTTAAAACTAACACACAAGCAGTTAAATTACATATACATAACACAACAAATAATTAAAAACTTACATCAGTGAACATATTTTATGAGACAATATCTTTGTACCTCTTTGAGACTTACTATTTCTATGCAGTTGAATATCTCCCTGTTTTTCTGAGCTTCTTCCAGACCTCATCCTTTTGACAATTTAACGAGGTCTTAGAGCCAGCTTCCCCTTCACAGAAAAGCTTGGACTGCCGAATTAATTCTCGCAATTCTTATTTGAGTAATGCATGAAGATCCTACAGCACGTGATTTCTATTACATCTGAACAAATTCTATTAGTTTGAACAAATTCATATAATACATGGATCATGAAACATTAGTGACAAATGTATGCAAACCCTTAGCTTCCAAATTCATGGAAAATTGGACTGCCGAATTGCTTAAAACCTTGAATTTCATCTGGGAAATCCCCCCCCCCCCTTGTTTAGCTTAGCCAATCAGGATTAACTTTTTCTAACCACGAAAATTTTAACACTCCCTTCGAAGTTGGAATAATTCTTAGTAGTCCATCTTTATTAATAACTATTCCGGGAAATATCATTTATGGCACCTATTTCAAATGGCTCAAGATTTCCCAGATTTTGTCTCTGGCTTGTCTCTTCTTTCACATATCCTCCACTTGACCATAGGTTAACATCTCTGTCAGACTGTTATCCTAGTGGGTCCTAATTAAAATCCAATGCTGCTTCCAAATGAGAGGTTTACCATTGCAAGCAACCAATTTATGGTGAGCCTAGTCCATACATCATTTTAATGGTTAAGTGTCTTGCTGACCATGATAGAATGTACTGTGAAAATATCTGCAGAATTTTGCACCATTAAGTAAAATTTTAACAAATTTAAAAATGAAGAAGTACATGAAATCTTTCAGATTGTGTTAAATTGAGTAGTGTCATGTTAAAAAACGGGCAAAAACTGTTATAAAAATTATGGAAGTGATTTCATGATGTGTTCATCGTAAGATGATCATAATGCTTGCCATCCATCAAAAACTGGGGGACTGTAGTTATGCTGATGTGATTGTGTTGGATCGAAGAATGGACAGACTAATGAGAATTACTGTATACCCCACCTGTGTTGTTGAATGGATTAATTTATCTTTGCTGGTGACATTTTTATATTGAATAACAATGTGATAATAATTGACAAATACTTCAGGTTCAGAGTTAACTATTGGTATGAATTTCTGGAAAATTGTAAAGGAACTTCGTGTAACATTTCCTAATTGGGGTGATGCAGTAAGCAAGTAATAAGTAAAAGGTAAAAAATAGGCAAGGTCCTCAGAAATTGCAAACCTATAAATATGACCCTGTGTACAAATTGGCTGTCATTTCCAATTTTTTACCTTGCAGTAATTACACCTTTACTTTGTGCAGCAAAGCTCAAATATCCTAGGCAACCCTTTCAATTTTACCATAAGTGCTAATGAAGTGATCTTTAAAATTTTATAGTTAAGGAACAACAGGAAAGAATATGAAAATATGATTCTTGCATTCAAATCCAAATATTGGTTTCTGCAGGTTTGATTCAGCTTAGCATTTTCATATTATTAGATTTAGTGTATTTCGTGAGGGAACCAGATTAACATTACAAGAGGTATCTCTGATGCTTTCAATGTAGAAATGTCCCAGAAACAAAAATGTTAAAAATGGGGTAGATGATCAGTGTTTCCCTTTACTCCCATTTGTGCTTCAGAGACCTCCAGTTTCTTTTATTTGACACCTATGCCAGTTTTGATACCAAAGTTTGGTTTTTTACTCATTGTGACCCCCAGTTCTGACAACAAGAGGATTTATTGTTCTGTCTTGCACCTTTATGGGGATAAACTGATAATCAGCCTCTTAAACAGTCCAAACAATCAGCACAGAGGTATAGAAGGAATATTGATATATCTGACTTTGCTCAGACAAAAGGGGAAATGATTACAATTACATTTATTTGACATTATTATGTCAGTTGAGTATTGATCACCACAAAAGAGATGATTAATAAATACAACCATGTGAATAAAAAGAACAATGCAAACATAAAGATCGTGCTTAGTTGAGAGATCTAGCAAGACATCATTGGTCTCCATGGGGCTTAGAACTTCAGTTTATGACAATGAATTGGATGTCATTGAGGCCAAAGTACCTTACGATCATTTTATTTGAACATACTGTTGTCTTTGCTGCATAAGATAACACTTTCAGACTTTTCCAATGTGTTTTCAAACTTGAGAATAGCAGTAGATAATAACTGTATCTTTGCCTAAGATAACTTTCAGCCCTATTCGATATTTAGCTCATGAAATTAAATTAATTAGTGAAATTTCATTATAACTAAAATAATATTAGTAGTTTTCAATTTTTAAATGATAATCATTTAAAATTGACAAATATTCAATGATTTTTATTTATGTTCTCAAGCAAAATCTGTTTCTCTGCACTAATATTCTCTTTGTTGACACTTGATCTACTGAGGACAATTAGATGTACCCTAATTAGACCAAACATTTGTTCACTTTGTATTTGGGACAATGCATATATCTTAGCCTTTTTCTCTTTATCACTTAATTATTTACCTCCAAGCATGGTAATGATTATCTCCTCACATCATGTTTTTTGTGAAAACTTGATTCCATGAGTTTTTTTGGATGATATAATTGAGCCCGATTCAAGGAATTTTTCACTTATATCAGAGAGAATAATTCTCACTGTAGATATTGATGATGGACAGTCTTTTGGCTTTTGCTTTATTTTATCAACAATGTAAGTGGCACCAAACAATAAAATTAGACTGAACATTTAAATCAGTTATTTGTTACACAAATATATTCTACAAAACATCAATCTTTATCATGCATGAAATATAGAATGTTTGGATAAAAGAGTTGGTAGAAAAATCATAAAAGTCGGCAAATATTCCTGGACATTAGCTTTTATCAAAAGTGTTGGCCACTAGTCAGAGTTCTGGGTTTGGTTGTTTGATGGCTTCCTATCTATAATAGGTGGTTTCCTTGAGATTCCTCTGTGTTAAAGACTACTGCCTCTGCATCCAAACTGTCAAAGAGTGTATTTTTATGTCTTCTCCACATCTGTGGAGTGGACATGTAGTGCTAGCAATGTCCTTTCATCCTATCCTTTCCAGTTATGACATATCACATTAGTCACAAATTTTGTTTCCACTCGATAGCTTTTGAAGCACTTGTGGATTGAAATGTCTTTACATTAAAATGTAGTGTTTTGTGGGTTTAACAGTAATGCCATTTTTCAGCACATAATAGGGTATATGGCGGCCAGTAGATTCAGTGGAAGAAGAACCCCAAAAGACCTTGTAAAGAATGAGTTACCCACAGGAAGCTACTGGCAAGTTTTTTCACAAGCTCATGTTGGCCGAGCCGTGACTTGAACCCATATGAACAGAGGTGAGATGTGAGTGATTTATAAAGGTGAGCACCATAGACCACATGGTCACCTGGGGCCCCTATTAAGACCTAGGCAAGGTCAGGTTCAATTTTAATGACGTTATTGCCCTATCTGAGTTGGAAATCAACCATTCAGTAGCATAATATTGGCATGGGCATCATGCTTTCTAGATACATATCTAGTTTAAGTTGCTTGAACATGCTTTACAGCTGGTGTGAAATAGTTCAAGGTTAGGAAATTGTATGCTTCCAAGGTAATTGCAAAATGATCCTCCTTCCCCTGGTTTTGTTTACTGTCCATTTTGTTACTTTTTCATGTACATGCACACACACACTGAATTTATATTGTGTCCCTCTGATGATGTATATGTTTATATTCAACAGATTTAATTATTTGTTTTATGTTCTTGTATACCTAATGCTGGCTGTGTTTGGATGATTCAGATTTTACACTTCTTCGAGTTCCAGTGCATTTTTGACACTTTTGACACACTAAGCAGGCATTTCTGTTAACATTATACACCTGTATCAAAGAACAATGACTTCTTGGTTTTGAATTTGATCATAATGAATATTGCATTAATGTAGGTTTTGCAGTGTTAATTATATTTCTAATTAAGACTCTTTAAAAATGCACTATTCTTAAGAAAATAAGTTCTGTACAGATTTTTTTTACTTTTCCTATTTCTTGGCATTTTAGTCTTTTTTCGAGATGGATAACAAAGATATAAAATGATCACATTTGAAAATGAAATCTATCTTTGCATGAAATGGTTATTCTGGAATTTGGTAATTTGCATTGTTTGGGTGAGCTGACACCCATGTAAAAGAAGAATCTAGTAAAAACCCAGGGTTGGGGATGGTGGTGGAGTGGGGAGCCAATGCTCATTTTACAAGTGAGTGACAATACCTATCATACTGTACTCCTAGTTGACATGTGCCAATTGCCCTTTGTCCCATTTTTTTCATTTCAACAGGATTGACACGTGCAAAAAGTTAAATTCTGTACATCTTATTTTTGTAAACTATTCTCTCACTTTTCCACAAATTGCAAATGATTGATTGTAAAAATTAAACCCTTCAGTACTTAAGATTGATTAAACAGGAAACTCTTCACTTCTCATGATTTTACTTGATGATTTTACAAATACTCTTTTACTCAAATACTCTGGTATTTTACAAATACTCTTCAGACTGCTCCAGTGGCCTAGTGGTTAGAGTGTCTGCCTTGGATGCAGGAGGTTGCGGGTTCAAAACCCAACTGAGTTATACCAAAGATTTCTAAAAATGGTACTAACAGCTGCCTCGCTAGGTGCTCAGCATTAAGAGGTTAGTGGTAGGACTGGTTGGCCTGGTGTCAGGAGAATGTGACTGGGTGGGACATCATGCTACATGTTTGCAGACATCATAGTGATATGACTGAAATTTTTTTAAAGCTACATTAAAAATCCAAAAGACACACATCACACAAATATTCTTGTTCTGTTGCATACCTGTTAAGCTGTAGGAGGAGCTTATTTATGCAGACCATGTTCATCATTATAATACTTTTATGTGACATCAGAATACATTTTGACAGTTCATCTGTGATGATCTCAAGGTTCACTTGTATTGTTTACTGTTGTGACTGTTATTCAACACAACTGTTTTTTTTTCTCAACATTAAAACCAATATGCAAATTAATGTTTCTCATAACATATATCATAAACAGAATAAAACATGTTTGCATAGGTATTATGCGAAGTAATTATCTTGTGTCTTTGATAGGGAACTCTGTCATTTGCTTCACTTAGAAGCTCTTACAGGAAGCCATGGTAGCTCATTTGATTTGGTAGTGTCAGACTTGTAATCCAAGGGTCCGGGCAATACCTGTCAGGCCAGCCCAGTTTGACTGCCATGGTATATTCTTGGGAAAGGTACCCTGCTGCCATTTCCTTGGCATGATGTAGCCAGTGATGTGGTAAAAGCGATCTTAGGCTCTTGTGGAATATTTAACATAATTGCTGTACTACATCAAGGACTTGTACTTACAGAAATTGGAAACTTCTTATTGATTGATTAAATATTGCAAGATTTAGCTGGAATAAAAACAAATGATTGAATAGAAAGCACAGAAGGCCTATGATGCCTGTTTAAGTCTTTGTCCCTTTCTTAAAAAGCTCTGAAGGGATCATCAGTGTAGCTTCTTTCAAACTGATTTTAAAGTTTTTTATTTGAAATTACTGAAAAGAAAATAAATTCAGGATTTTTTTACAGTTGAATACGATACTTTTCTCCACAGGAGACATTTTTATTAAAGCATTTTGTATGATATCATGTAAGTCAGCTTAAGAGCTTGTTCTTCAGTTGAAAGATCTTTAAAAATTGGAATTAAGAAATTTAAGTAATCAAGTTTTACAGGTAAATGGTCAGCATAGTAAACAGTCTGAGCATTTGACTGCATGCAGGAAGCGCTGTAGAGCTCTCCTGACCAGGTAACTTCATGCAAGAGCAATATTTTTTAACACAAGAATTGAAAGCAGTCTTAAATTTATATATGTACAAGTCCCTGACAAGCATGTATTATCATCTCTTAGTCTTTATTTATTATTGAAAGATAATACTGTTTTGTCATATGAAATGTTTGTAAAAAGAAATTTGTCAACAGATTCGTAGCCTAGGAATGTGATTTTTGATGTAAACTTGAAATAATTCCTTCTATTTCAGAATGCCACAGAGAGTAAGAAGGTGCTGCTGGTTCTCTCTCTTTCTGGAGTGAAGGTCTGCAGCAAATCAGGGGAGGTAAATATATGGAGATCTTATTTTGTAACAAAATACAGTCTTTATTCTTTTTTCATGTAAACATTGGAATTACTTTGTTACAGACCTTTCATAAGCATGTCTTGAGTCGGGCATATAATTTTATATCATTGTCCTTTTACAGTTAATTTCTCCTAATCTAGAATCAGCAAAATTCAGTCTTGCTAATACTGCAAAAGTCTCTATTCCCAAGTTACCACTCAGTTATTACAACCCATAAAAAGAATATTTGATTGTTGCAGTTACAAAAGTCTTGTGATCTTCTTGATTTTGAGAGTAGATTCAATGACATCAGAGGCTCCTGTTTTGGCCATATATTCCTGTATACAAACAGTTTGAAGATGAAGACAATACTGGCTCTTGTAATGCCAAACAGCACCTTTTTGAGTTAATTACTTGATAAAGCCTTTGTTTTTACACAGAAATTACTGTGGTAATAAAATCAAAAAATGACATTGAAGCCTCTCCAAAACCAAATTTCATTTACAGACTGAAAGCATTGAATAAATTCAAACTGACAATTATAACATATTCCATGATTTACTCATAAAATCACAAAAAAGTAGTCTGTACTGTAGGCTAGATAGTCATTTTCATATAAAGTGCAAATGCACTCGCCCAATTCCAGAGGGAAGATTTTGATGTAGCGACTTTAATTTTTTTTGTAAATTGTCATGTTCCATATATGAGGGAAAAAAGTCAAAATTATTTTAACTTTTTTGCTTCTTGGACCTGTCCGTAAATTTAATGGCAAGCACAGTTGCTGTCATCATGTGAAATTTAATTTTTTTATGGATTACATGTACCTGAGAAATAGCTACAAGCTATTGAGCTCCATAGGGTTTGGAACTTGACAAGCTTTTTAGTTGGACACAATGTTTCCCATCACTGCATCAGTCTTGATTCACTCTTCTGAACTTTGAAATGCATGTTTTCCAGCTTGACAATAGAAATAAATGATATATTGTTACACCTTACTGAAAACTCATCTGACTTTGAAAAACGGTCTGCCTTACTGAGAGTGTCTTATTAGGGTTGGCAGTTGTATGCATGTGACATAATGCAGGTAAATGCAGAGGGTTGCACAACTATAAATACTCTGTACAGAAAAGAACAGAAAAAGTATACAAGCTTAAATTTAACAGTACAAATGCTAATCAGCCAATATTGTCAATGCTTAGTTTAACATTTGCTTGAATTTGGGAAAATTATGTTGGTAGAAAATGAAATTAATACGTTTCTGACCTTTAAAGGAGCTGTGTTTATAATATACGACATCATAATCAACACCACAACAGTAGTGTAATCCCTAATACAAGTTTCCTCTGACCCTTGCCACTCTATTTTACATATTTTAACATTAATGTTAGAGTGTTAGCTCAGAGCCAGTTGCCTATCAGAAAGTTGGAATTCATTGACACTGCATGTGGTGGCATAGGGTAGCCACTTACTACCAGGCCTGTGCAGACTTAAATGACCTTACTTGGAGCCATACCTGCATGAAATCAATAGGAAGATTATTTATTTTCTTAGAACTTGCAAGTATAACATTTGTTTTGTCTTTAATTTACTGACAGATGAGACGAAACTACAGGATTGATGAAATTTGACTTTGTACTTGCCATTTGTATGGTTAGTCATGTGACCAACAAATATTGCAACCTGTTGTACTTGTCTGTGACATCAGAGGCGCATTAGTCACATGACATCAACAATAAACCCCTTTCCAATGTTGTTGTGTAAACAAATTCAAAAATATTAAAAGAAAGTCACAATGTTTGTAGAATGAATTAAAGCATACTTAATTCTCAGCATGTTTATTTTGAGAATAGTGACCAGGAACCTATCATAGCAACCTGGAGAAAACCAGATTCATTGAGCAGAGAGCACATGCAGTAGTCACATGATTCCAACAAAAACATCACTGGTGTGTGCTTAATGCTTCATGAATCTGGCTTTCTCCAGGTAGAGGTGAATTTCATCTTTTCATTAGCCAATTTGGCTCTGACCCCACACCCCAATATAAATGTCAAAATATCTAATATGGGGTGGGAAGGGTCAGATGAAACTCAGACTACTTAATTCCATTTTAGTCACCAACTTAATCCACAGAGAATTAACAACTTTGATTCAGAGTTCATATCTAAAGTAAATAGTTTAGGTTTTTAAATACATTACATAGAATATTTAATTTTAGTGGCTTGGTTCAAGTGAAAACCTTCAACTTCAGCATGGCTGATAGATCATGCCACATAGTCATGCATAAGCAGAAAGTGGCAATTTCCAAACCAAGCTGGTCCCTTGGTGAATGACATGTTATTAATTTGTTTTGAACAACAATAAAAGCTTGGATTAATATATATGGAGCAGCAATGGGGGTGTTTTAATTTTTATTGCTGCATGCATCAGCAATTAATCATGTACTATGGCACCAGAAGGAGAATCTACTTACCTCTTTGATGGCTTCATGCATTGATTTGACAGCAACTACACCTGATGAGACTGACTTCTAGTCTCCCTCACTTGTTGAGCTGCAGCAGCAATCCAATATTATGTTTCACAAATTTGATAATCATGGGAACTCTGCCCTTACTGCAGGTTGTCCATTTTAACAGATCAGGAATGGAAGGATTATACCGCATGTATATACCATTATGCCATCTGAATCAGACCACTCCATTGGCTTAGTGGTTGGATCGTCTACCTTGGATGTGGGAGGTCATGGGTTTGTCATACCAAAGACTTATAAAAATGGTACTAACAGCTGTCTTGCTAGGTGCTCAGCATTAAGAAGTTAGTGTTAGGACTGGTCGGCCTGCTGTCAGGATAATGTAACTGGGTGGGACATGATGCTACATGTCTGCAGCATGATGTTCCAGTGCTGGACATCACTATAAACTGCCACACTGCAGACATTATAGCGATATGACTGAAAAATTATTAAAGCTATATTAAAAATCCAAAACACACACACACACACACACACACACACACACACACACACACACCATCTGAATCCATCAAAAAGATAATCAGACTCTTCAATCAACGAACAGTGTCAGCATTTATATGGGGTTACAATTGCATGAAAAGAATAGATTGGCTTCTGACTTGGATGTTGAAACAGTTAGCTTTCAAGAATTAAAAACATTTTACAGTTTGTCAATAAACGACTACTGACATACTCATTTTTTCCAGTACAGGGACAATTTTACTGGTAAAAACCTGCATATACCGTTGTAACGGAATCTCTGTAAGTGACAGTTATTTAAATATACTGAAGAGAAAATTTGGCTGCTATACAAAGATCATGCTATGAAATCTAAGTACTCTTAGGATATTCTTTGACTGATATCAAGGCTGACTTGGGTAAAGTGTGTGGGTGTATATATAATTTTGAGGTGTTTGTTACCTGTTCTGGTCATTTACCTGAAGAGCTTATGGGATGATCTGTTGTCTGTAGTCTGTCCACTAGTACAAATTTGTTTATTGCTACTCCTCCTAAACTACCTTCAGGATTGCAATGAAACTTGACACATGGTTTAGTGGGCCTAAGATCAAAATGGTGCTGCTCACACATCCGGTATCCACAGCAGCCATCTTGAAAATCTTGTTATAGCTACTCCTCCTGAACAGATAGCCATGACAGCATTGGGTTTTCACTAAAAGACTCCTTGTTGGTCCTAAATGAAAATGGTGCCAATCTGATGTCCTTTATGGCCTCCATGGAAGTCAGGTTCAGAATCTTGTTATTGCTACTCTTCTACATAGATGGTCATATCAACATTGGTTTTCAATAAAAGGCTTCTTACGATGTCTAGTTGGACCTATTTAAAAAGGGTGCCAATCTGAAGCCTATTATGGCTGCCACAGCAGCCATCTTGAAAATCTTACTGCAGCTTCTCCTGAACAGAAATATTTTTTTGATTTTGGAGTTTTCACCAAAAGGCTTCTTATAAGGTCCAGTTAGTTTTAAATGAACATGGTACCAATCTGACATGAATATGGCCACCATATAGCAACCATCTTGAAAATCTTGTTATTGCTACTCCTTCTGAATGGATGGTTGCATCATCATGATGTTTTTTACTAAAACATTTCTTATTATGTCCACATGCTTCTAAATGAAAATGGCACAGGTAGGACCAATATGGCTACCATAACAGCTATCTTGAAAATCTCGTCACTATACCCCTGAATGGATGATCATTATGACTTTGGGTTTTGACCAAAGGCCTTCTAAAGATATTTGCTTTGTCCTAAATGAAAATGGTGCCAATCTGACACACAATACAACCACCACAGCAGGTAATTTTTAAATCTTTTTATCGTTGAAGAATATTGGAAATGGTTTCAACACTTGGCAGATAAGAGGAAGAAATTGTCTTATGTTGAATTCCTGGAAATTCTTTTTGCCTAGTAGAGCATCATTCCCTTTTATGGTTTTAAAGATGGCGCAAATCCATGGAAGATGAGCCATGTTGTGGAGACCATTTTCTGTGGTTAGTGAGCTGCCGTGAAAAGGGGCAATTGATGAAGATGATCAATACACTATGTTAAGTATTTCTGTTGTTACAGAAATTAATTCATCAGGTGTTTTTAATATATTGAAGAATCACTTGAGGCCTCCCCCTTCCCCAAATGGGCACAAGGAGGAAAGAGAGGTCATCCCTTGGGAATGCATACCTCATCCTTTAATACAAGTAGGTGCTTCATTGGCCCTCTTTTTGGAGGCCTGGTCAATCATCACAGAAGATCAGTGGGTCCTCTCTGTTGTGAATGAAGGTTTATGTCTAAGCTGCATAGAACACCCTCCTCTCTCAGGGACACCCATCTTCTTCCGTCAATCAGATGTTTTTAAATTAGAGGAAGAAATGCACATTCTTCTTCAAAAGGGCACAGTGGAGAGGGTTCAAAACATCCAGTCACTAATATTCTACTCCTGGATATTTCTGGTCCCCCCAAAATGGCTGGAAATTAACAGTGCCTTATTATCAAACCCACCCACCCCAACATTTCTGCAAGTGGAAACTTTCAAGATGAAAACAGCAATTTCAGTACTGAACGCTATCAAACCAGCAGACTGGTCAGTTTCCATCGATCTTCAGGATGCATACTTCCACATCCCAATTTTTCATCTGCATGAGAAATATTTACAGTTTTCAGTTGGACAGGAAGCATTTCTGTTCTGAGTAATGCTGTTTGGTCGAGCCTCAGCACCCAGGTTCTTTACCAGAGCGATGGGAGTAATAGTTTCTTGATGGCCATTGGTCACAGGAAGACTGTCTCCTTCACCTAAAGTATATTCTTCGCCCTAAAAGGGTGCATAGAACGCGTCAAGGGCATTGCATCTTAATCTCCACAGACAACACATCAGTGGTTGCCTACCTCAGATACTCATGCTCCATCTCTCTGCATGGAAGGCTTGAACCTACTTCTTTGAGCACAGTAAGATGGGATTATACTTAAGATTTCATCACATTCCAGGGAAGAATTCGGATCCACTGTTTGCTTATGCATTCCCACCCATCTGATTGATTGCACAGGATCAGGATGTCCAGTGCACAGATCATCCAGACTGCACATCTGTTGATCAACACACCAAGGGTATTGCCTCCATGGGATAATCTTCTCTCACAACACAGAGGTACTGTAGGAAACATGTCAATCCTTGCAGGCCCTCTCTTGCTGCAGTAGTGGATTTTCTTCTGTTCCTTTTTAGATCTTTTGTTCAACCACTACAATGAAAGATTATCTGGCTGCCCTTCAACACTTAAAGTTTCCAAAGTTTAATCCTTTGGTTCAGATCTTCACTTGTCGGATCTTTTCAAGTATTTTGAGATACAAAGACCAGTGTCTCGCTTGTTGACACCAAATGGGAACCTTTCATGTGTTTTTTGTGGGCATTAACAAATAACACCTTATGAACCTTAGAGTGAGGCATCTTTTGAAATTCTTCAGCTTAAAACTATTTTCATCTGGCCATTGTGTTACTTCAGAGAAGAAGCGAGCTACATGTTTTATCAATTGAGGAAAGATGTTTATTCTTCAATGGGAATTTTGTTTCCATTTCCCCATTTTCCCTTGCCAGAAATCAATTTCGATCAGTATTACCATCCCCAATTGAAACCCCTAGTCTGAGTCAGATCTGTGCTTGGGATGATCATGATAGACTACTTTGCCCAGTTAGGGCATTTGGATTCTGTATAGCTTCTCCTATAAGGAGAAGGAAGGATAGGACAAGATTTTTTTCTCACATTAAGAGGTTCAGCTGATATTTCAGCATTCACTGTCTCTCAATGGAAGTTGCTCACTATCAAGAGAGCTTATGACTAGACTTATTGTTCATGAAGATCAAGCCCATGAGGTCAAGGCTATTGCTACTTCCTGGGCATATTTCAACCATTCATTTTTAGATGATATTATGAAGGCTGTGTTCTGGTGCTCACACACATCTTTCTCTTCTTTTACCTTTGTTCAATAGCAAACCATTTCCAAGGTATTTTCTGTCTGGGTCCATTTGTCACTGCATAATCTGCAATCCAGATAAATGCTGCATATAACTGCAGTTGACTGCTTGGACTAGAAGGTGAGTAATTATTCCACATTTTACTCTTCTTGGAGTCCGTCAGCCACCCTCTTTACCAACAAATTCAGCTTAATAATAGTGACAGGTAAGTTATTGCCGACATAAAAATGAAGTTTTTTGTGGAAGTAAAACTAATTTTAATTAACTAATTCTTACCTGTCTGTATTGGATGCCCTCCCACCCTGTGCTGATATCCTTCATTAGCCACATGTCCTGAAAAGAACAAGGATGCTTTATAGAACATGGGCTCATGACATAGATTGGGTCAGTGCACATGTTCTAAGAAATGTCTAGAACGGGGAGTTGTTGTATCAAGCATGGACACGGTGTTTTCCATTGAGATAGGTAAAGCTTAATAATAATGACATTTAAGTATCACATAATTAAAATTAGTTTTACTCCCCCCAAAAACTACATATTTCTACTCCTCCTAAAATAAATGAAAGGTATTTATGAAACTCGACATCAGAAGGATGCGATTTGGACATAAAAATAACTGCAACAGTGGCCATCTTGTTATTGGTATTCCTGAATGGATGCTGTAAAAACACTTCTTATGGTGGCTGATTGGTCCTAAGTTAAAATGTTGCCAATCTGACTTTCAGTATGTGTACCACAGTTGATAATTTGAAAATTTTGTCATTGGTGTAGAATATCAGAAATGGTTCTCCACTCATAAAAGGAAGAAATGGTCTTATCTTGAATTCCTAAAAAAAAAATTTGCCTTGCAGAGCATCAGTCCATTTGAATGACATTTGTTTTTACTCTAAATTCATTTCCATCATGGGGTAGAGGAGGGGTATAGAAGAGTGAGGGGTAAATTTATGTATGCAAATCGCTTACAATTACAATTCCTTTAGTTTATTTCTAAAAGAAAAGTTTTTTCCCCATTTCAGAAAGAAAAACATTGCTGTAGATATCTGCCTCATTTAATAGTGTTGTTTATTTAGAAAATTTGTTTTACTTGCAGTAAATTTAGAAACTTTAAAAACTTTTGTATTCAGGATAATTCATGTATTCAGTTGCTTTGTTCTTTCAGAGTGTGTATATGGCCCATGCCATGAAAAGAATTTCGTATGCTGCATGTGACCCTGAATTTTGCCAGTTTGCTTTTTTGTCTCGTGAACCAAAAGGTCACATTGATCTTCAGTTTTGCCATGCCTTTGTCACCAGTACACCAGAACAGGTAAGAGGAAATTTAAGACCAAAAAAAATCATTGTTATTGGATGATAAGAAACACTGTCCATTTATTGTGAATTTGTATACCTCTCTTAGATAAGGTGCATAGTTATTCTTGATTCCATCTCTTTGTCCTTCTGTCCAATACGCCATCTCTTTAGCATTCCTTGACCAGTGGTTAAAGAATTCCCAAGACACTTGGTAAATAGTATGGTCATCTTCTCAAGATGGTTATAGCCCTTGTTGTCATTTAGCTTAATGCCGTGTATGACACAATCACATTAGTGTAGCTAGTGATGCAAATTTTGATGGATTGCAATGTAACTTTGAATAAACCTCTTCACTTGAACAGTTTTTATTAGATTTCTGTTTTCATGCTTAGTGAAAATATTTCCAGGAAGAATTTTTATCTGCTCTCAGCACCCAAGAGAAAGCCAGCTGAGATGTGCTATGTGCAACTTTTTTCTTTATCTGTCCTTACACTGATTTCATATTTTTTGAAAAATTCCTTTATTCTGCATATGGTCATTCCTTCACTTTAATAAGTTACTTTACAATATAAACTCAAGTTTATCGTGTTTCTGGAACCTACAGTGCAGAAAATGTAAGAAGACAGCTAGGTACAACTAAATATGTAAGACAGAAAATATAATTTTACAGGACATTCTGTCATGGTCAGCATGACATGTAAACATTGTTTCACTTATGGGCTAGACTCATAATAAATTGCTGACTGTGAGGGATGAGAACTGCTGTTTGGGGCATGAGTTTAATTTTAATTCAGAGTCCACACAGAACACACATACACTCACGCACATTGTCCATTTGATAAGTCTGACAAATATGCCAGTGTAGGATTAAGTTTAGGGAATGACATGGTTTTCCAGATAAAATTCAAGGTTTTGAAAGAATCTCTATTGCGATATTAGTCAGTTTTTCTGCCGAAAGGGGAAGCTGGCTCCGAGATCAGTAAAAAGTACTCGTTAAATAAATTGTCCAAGGGACAGGTGGTCTGAAAATTTGTGAGACCGAGAAAAAAGAAAAAACAGGGAATTCTCTGATGATAAATGAGCAAGGGCTGAGGAAGGCACAAAGGTATTGTCTCAGTTGCATTTAGTATGTTCATTAATGTAAGTGTGTAATTATTTGTTGAATTTATTCATTTTAAATTCATACTTCAAGTTTTCCTCGAGTTCAGAAAATAATCATGCATTTGTGGTCTGGAATATTATATGATTCATGTATTGTAAGAATGTTATAGAGTATTTTGTCGGCATGAATGAGTTCGGATTTAGTGGTTTTGTATGTAGTAGAAGTCATGTATTGGAAGAATTTCATGTATTTCTTCTAATACGAATTGTTAGAATTTTTTGTCTTAAATGATTTGTATCATGTATACTTAGAACTGATTTTCCTGTGTCAGGAAATGTATGTCAATGACCATAGCTTAGTTCTGTTGAATTTCAGTAGACAATATCTGACAGAAAAGAGTGTTTGATCCAAGGAGAAGAAAAAACCTCAGAGATATTTAGGTTGGGTATTATATTTTTATTTGAAGGGTAAAAAGTACCTTCATACCTGTACTGTCAGTAGAAAAAAAACGCAGTCTACAACCAAGACGGTTGGTGACCTGAAGATGCTAGAAAGAGAGAGAGAGAAGGAAAAGAAATATGGCAACATTGACCTATCATCAACAGTGTTTGGAAAAGACAAGAAGCAGCCAGGTGCTGCTGACAAGCCAGCAATTTGAGTTCAGTCAGTCGATTATATGATGAAATTTGTTTATCTGTATAACAGAATGGCTGATAGAATTTCATACAAGTTTTGTTGTTGTTGTTAATGCTGTTATAGAGTTTAATGCTATTTTTCAGCACAAGATAGGCTATTCATGGTGGCCAATATAAATGGTGGAGGAAGAACCCGGGAAAACCCCGGAAAGAACCACCGACCAACGAGAAGCTACTGGCAGGCTTTCTCACTTACCCACATTGGCCAACATACAAGTTTTGTAACTCTATTTCTAAGAGAAAGTGAATCATTCAAATGTCATTTTTAATTTCATTTTGTTTATGTAATTGATTAAATTGTTATATTTTACATATAAGGGCTTGTGTTCTATTCTATACCTCTTGTCAGATCTCTCTTATTCCATCGATAAATTTCATATTTTATTTTATTGTTTACTCCATCCTGGCAATAACACCATAGTCAATCATCTCCCAGTTAACTATAACCAAAAACCGTAAGTAGGGATCATGCATCATCTCTTGCCACTTTCTGATACAGTTATTATCAGCAGACACCAAGAAAACTTTAATTTGATCAACATGCAACCTAACTTGTTTGCACCTATTAAAACACCGAGTTCACATACCATATTTATTGTATATTTTAAGACCAGATAAAATAAATGAATTTATTTTCTTTTCTATTACTTTTGATTCAACTTTTGGTTACATAGATCTTATATCACAGAACTTACAGACACAAAATACATTGTGTTGAATTTGCCACCCCCCACCACAGCATGTTGAATAAAGAAGGTAAATATAATGTTTATTTCATAAGACAGTGAAAGAAACTAACCATGTACTATTTTTATTTAGTTTTGTTTTTGTTTTTCTGAAGTAGTTTTCTGCAAAAGAAATGTATCCACTATCCAAAATCATATGACGTAGCATACACATTTATATTGTGTATTACTCATATTGAGTCAAAACATTGGCATTGTTTGTTGACATGTAGATGTACATGTATAAATGAATTGTGTTTGGTTCTCCTCAAGGGTTTCATCATGTTATCAAACTCAAAAATTGGATCCAACAAAATCACAAACAAGAAAGAGAGAAATAACAATTGTTTCATCGCATCAGCAATTCACACATGTCACAGTGCATGGTGCAAAATAACCACAAGTATATTATATGCATGATAATATTATAACAATATTTTGCCCAAAAAAATAAATCACCAGTATTACATAAATTTGCTGTGAGTGCAGATGACTGTAACTTTGCTTACATGGGTTACAAAAATGTTCTTAAAGACAATTAATGATGTGTTTGCTATTGTACTCTGCAGACATCAGTGCCAGTTTGTTTTAGTTACGTTAACAAGGTGGCAAACAGTAAAAACTTTGGTGGTGAATAAACATGCATGGAAGATAGAAATAAACTCATTGTTTCAACTTGGACTTTCAAGTACAAAGGTTGTTATATTTACAAAGCAAGCCAACCCAGGAAGTTGACTTTGGATTCTTTTAAGTATGCAGATTTTTTTAATATATAAAGTAGGCTTACGTAGTGAAGCGAACCTTGTTTATTTTTAATGGTATTCATAGGAATTTAGAAAATAAATTGAAATAATGGAACATTTGGGGCTCTAAATTATGCTTGGAGCATAATTTGTGAAATCTATTAAGCCACATATTAAAACTAACTAGGTTTAAATGGGTGGCATGATCACAGGAAATTAAGGTAAACTGTTATCTGAATATAGGACAACTTGGTATTGAGCAAGTACTGGTGTCAAATTCATCTAATTCATGGCTCTGTCAAAGAGTTTGGAAAATGAAGCAAATGCTGCCATTACAAGCTAAGGGCTTTGCACTGGTAGATAACTTGGAAAGTATAACTTGGGAATTAGACCTGGCTTATGGAAAGGCATATATAAATCAAAATCAGATTTTTGATTGCATCAAACATAGTGTATAGCAAAACAGCAAATATAATGCAACTTGAGTTGTTCCGACTGGCACGAAAATGGAAGCAATATACTTACTAACAAACACCCAAGGGTACACAGCATTGAACGATACTTTACTCGGTGGGGGGGGGGGTAATATTAAATTTAATATTTTATATTATTAAAATCAAAATAAACACAGATACGAATACCGTGTAATGAAGACCATAATAAAACAGATCAATACAGTGCACATCATAGTCTGTATGCATTTCTTGATGGGAATAGTGGCATGATAACATTAAAATATTTGAATTTAAAGTATTTTGTACGTACTGCATACCTCAAGAGTTTTCAGTATTGCACCTAGATTCTCCACATCTTATATTGATGTGTATTGGTGTGGCAAAAGTATTGTTTCATCAATATATCAGTGAATTGATATATCAGTGAACAGTATCACCCCATGTCTCTACCCATCATGTGTCATCTACCTGCTGTTGCACCATTTTCCAATGTACATAGTTGTTAGTGTGTTGTGAAATATTTGTGTACATGTTTGGGTTTGAAGAATAACTTAAAGTTTCATATGGTGATGCTTCATTTACATCAAATTCTTGGGGCAGTTTTGGTCTCAGTGCACGAGTGAATTTATTCACCATCATGTCATTGAAATTATGTGACCAACTGTGACCTTCCATAACATCTAAATCTACCTTTTTCTTTCTCTCAGTCAGTATCATCTGAGCTTACAGAATCTGATAAATTCTCATTGTTGCCTACATCAGTATTGGAGCTAATGTCAGACTTGCTGGGCCCTTTACAGTTGTAAATGTCATAATCCAAACTCCGCAAAATGCCAAATTAAATCTGCAGCCTCCATTTTTGATTAGGGTGAAGCTGAACCATTTACTCTTTTTAGTGGGCAGACTGTGTCTATCTTAAACAGCAACCACATGATCTGATGTCATGATAATTTTCCTTAGAGGCAATTGTTTTTAATTGGAGGTATTCCTGAAAGGCAGCATTCCAAAAACCAGTTTAAAATGGCTGATTTTAGCTTAGACAATGAAACGTGCTTTGCCGATGGTGCACAGGTGTCCAAAATGTGTTTGGTTGCACATCAGATATAGGTCACAAAATATGCTTCCATTGGAATGTTGTATAGTATTCACACATCTTCCCATTTGTTTGTAGCCCCCTACTGATTTTAAAAATGAAAAGCATCAAGGATCAAACAAATGCACAAAACAAAATCATTTCCTTCATCAATTAATAATTTCTATCCTGATTATCAACAGGGACTCGCTAATACTGTAAACGTATTGGTGTTTCAAGCCAAATGAAGCTCTTGGTGTAAACAAGCAGACTGATTGCTCACTGTGATTTTCTGGTCTCTAAAATAGTCCGTTTCAGTAAACACTGTGTTGTCAGCATCCAATATTTGCAATGTTTAGTTTTAATATTTTTAAAAACAAAATTGAACAAATGAAAAGGAGGAACTCTTGTATACATGTGTTCAAAGATAAGTAACTCCAGAATTTATGGAATTATTGAGATTGTCAAAGACAGTAGACTACATCACATTTATTGCTTGAAAACATAGACTTGCCCATGTGAATATGGTGACTGTTACTAAAGAAATTCCTCTTTGATTCAAAATGCCTGCCTGTTGACAGTGTTTGAGGCCCCTTGGTGACAGTCAGGTTAGAAATTACACATTGATGAATGAAATGACTAAGTTTTGTGCATTTTTATATACTTGAACATATTTGTTTTTAATTTTTTGGGGGGGTGGGGGGTGGTGTTTGCAAACAAACTAGAGGGTGTGCAAATACAATTGAGGTTTCCAAAAGTGCACTTGCGAGGTAAAGGGTTAAGGTTTGAGAATTATTCTCTAGGTGAAAATCTGCTGCTTTATATAATCCATAGCATATAATGAAAAAAAAATTAACAAACAATGCAAGTTAAATATACATAACAGGATATGAAAATTAGTCTATTATTATATGTAGGAACTTCAACTTGGTTCAAGATCCAGAATTAGATTCATATAATTATAGAAATGTAAATAACCCTAATGCTAGAAATGCATTATTAGTATAAAAGAAACTTTGTTCTCATGATCCATTTAGAGCATTAAATGCAGAATTAATGATATATACATAGGAAAGATAAAGTCCTCTAAAACAAGCCAGATTGGATGGATTTCTTGTGACAGAATCTCTTATGCCAAATGTAGAAAAAGTGACATTTGAACCAAGTTATAGGTCTGACCACTCCATGATAATATTGCATTTGAGTTCAAATAATTTTTATAAGAGATAAACGTCTCTGGAAATTTAATAATAGTTTACTGTTTGATAAAAACATTAAATCTTGATGAAATAAAAAATTGCATGAAAAGAATAAAATTACAATATGTTGCAACTGATCATGATGGAAATATCAACAATGTATTGAATTCAGATCTATGATTGACTACATCAGATTCATTATTTCTACATACATTCTTCATGGAAATCTGTGGAAAAACTATTTCACATGCCTCATACAGAAAGAAATATAATTAAAACAGGAAGATGAACTTGTGTAGCAAATACAGTCCATGAAGAATGGTTCCATATGATCTTTTGATTTATAAATATTGGAGTCTTAACAAGAAAGAGCTTGAAAGTTTGAGAAAAGAATAGCTTTGAGAAAGTATTATTGGATCCAGAGTAAAATGGATAGAAGAGGGAGAGAAATCAACCAGATATTTTTGCCATCTAGAAAATAGGAACTATGTAAATAAAATAATTACAAAATTAATTAAATATGAAATGAAAGTATTACTGGTAATTTGATATTCTAGGGAAAGTGAAAAAGTATTATAATAATACATATAATGAGGAAAAAGGGGTAGAAGATACAGACTTAGAGGACCTTCTCAAAAACTATCATATGCCTTTGGCTCAACCAAGAGCTGTTTTCAAGATTAAAATACAGTGTTACTAAATCAGAGGTATTGGATTGTTTGAAAAGTATGAAAAATAGCAAAAGCCCAGGATCAGATGGCTTAACAGCTGATTTTTTAAAGTACTTTGGATTGACATTGAGGAATTTGTAGTTAGAACAATTAATGAAGCATATGAAACTGAATCATTCTCAGCTGTTTTGATATGAGGTATTATGACTTGCATACCCGAGGAGGATAAACCAACCAGTTCCTGAGGAACTGGCAACCAATTTCTCAACTTAATGTTGTATACAAACTAGCATAAGGATTTGTTGTCAGAAGAATTAAGTCAGTACTGAATGAAATAATATCTATGATCAAATTGGTTTTGTGAAAGGAAGATACATTGGTGAAAATGCAAGAATCACATATGATATTATGCACATTACAGAAGAGTTATAATTCCAGGTGTATTATTATTGATTTTGAAAAACATTTGATTGTATTTCATGGAAGTTTATTCATTATGTTCTTTTTTAAATTTTGGACCAAGTACAAGGCACTGGGCAAAAACTTTTTATAGTATTATCTCATCAGCAGTTTTACAAAATTGCTTTCTTTCAGAGTTTTTCAAAATTTCCAGCAGTTGTAGACAGGGTGATCCAGTATCCCCATACCTTTTATTATTAAGTGTAGAAATATTGTCTATACTGTTAAAGAATAATAAACATATAAAAGGTGTCAGGTTAAAGGAAACTGAATATTTACTGTCACAGTTTGCAAATGACACTACTTTAATTCTTGATGACTCTTTTGAATCCTTGGAATCCTATATTGAAGCATTAAACTTCTTTGCAAGGACTTTAGGTCTGAAACTTAACATTACCAAAACAAATGCAGTTTGGAAAGGAAGCAAGAAGTTCAGTGCAGAAACATTTCATCACAGGTTAAAATTACAGTGGGTGGCTGAATTTACATCATTGAGCTTAAAAGTCTGGTGGATTTGGATATAATGGTAAAAATGAATTTTTAAACTAAAACAGAAATGATTCAAACTTGTTTAAAATGTTGGGAAGAGTAATCCTTAGCACCAATTGGTAAAATAACAATTTTGAAAATCTTAATTATACCAAAGCTTAAGCATTTGTTCATCTCGTTATGAAATCCTCTACAAAATGTTATCAGGGAATTAAATGAATTATTTTTCATCTTATATGGAAATAAAAAGTGGACAAAGTTAAAAGAGAGGTTATGCTTTGAACTTTTTCTAAAGATGTCTTTGCGATGATAGATATTGATAAATTTGTATTAGTTTTATAAATGACATGAATTCATAGAGTTCTTATACCTCATAGAAATTGGTCAATTTATTTGAATATGAAATATGTGAGATTAAGTACCTGTTCTTAGGAGATGAAATTGTGATGAAGTTATTCAAAAAAACAAAAAAATCTTTTTGCTGTTTATGTTATACTGGCTTGGAAACTGTTAATAGGGAATAATATATCTTGGACAGGAGAAGATGTGATGAAAACAAGTTTATGGATGAACTCCGTTATTAGGTGAACCAGATACCCATTTTCTGTAGGAAATAGTTTGAACATACTGTTATGTAATCTATATTGGTGATAGGCTTTTAAATCAGGGAACAATAATTGACTTCGATAGTTTTAAAGCTAAATATAGTCTCAATATAAATTTCCTTGCCTTTCAAGGTATAATTCAGTGTGTAAAGTCCTTATGTGAAAAGCTACAATTAGATATAATGACACTAGTCAGAACATTTATCCCTTTGCATTTAGAATTTTTTAAAATAACAATAAAGGATGTAAAGACTATTTCACATTACTTTTAGAAAAGGATGTTAAACCAACTTGGGAAAATAAATGGAAAGAGATTTTCAATCTGAATATGAATATATGGCCTGACATATATGCTAAAGTTTTCAAAATAAGAAACTTAAAATTACAATGGTTTCAGTTTTGTATTACTCACAGAAGTTTACCAATTAATTCATTTCTGTATAAAATAAAATTGTCCAAATCTGATAAATGTACTTTTTGTAAAAATGCCCCAGAAACATTACTGCATTTGTTTTGGGAATGTAATATGATTATCAGGATGTGGAATGATGTGTCCCACTGGATTTGGAATAAAGTGAACAAGTGCGCCAAGTACAAAAACTGTTATATCAATTTGGGAGATAGAAGTAGAGATGGAATAAGTGAGCAATCTTTTGATATTTGTTTTCTTGTAGCCAAATATACTTTGTGTGAGTAAAAAGAAAGGGGGATATGCCTTGATTAGATGGGTTGAAAGTTTACCTGAAAGACCACTATAATCTGAAAAAATATATTGCAATCAAATCTGAAAAGGAAGCATTTATGTTGATTTGGAAACAGTGGGAACCATTATTTGGCCAGTAACTTAGAATGATGTTATATTTCAAATGCATGTTTAAAGGCATCATTTTGTAGTGTATATGTTTCTATAATAAGCTGATAGCAAACCAGAAAATATTTCATTGAGTCTAATTTGATGCTAAACAGGACCAAGGACTGTAATGTCACAAAGTCCGTGTTACATAGACACTGTATATTTGTATTTGTCTATCTAAAAAGAGATTGTTTACTATATGAAAGTATGCATGTGTGTGTATAATTATTACCTGCACTACATTTAGGTTATCTTGGGATGGTTCCCAGACCCAATGGTCAGCCTATCACAGGGATAATTTTAAAAAAATATAACTTCATTATTTTTTTTTATATAAAGGGCTCTGAAATTCCTGAAATTACCTACTCCATAATTTGCTATTAAACAAGATCCTGTACTTCTCGACAAGAGTAACAGCATGATTTTCAACAATTATCTGAGGGACATAACCCATGGTATGTGCATGAAAGTTCCAAATGTTATAGGAGTTTTCTCCCATTATAGGAAGGTATGTGTATTCCAAGAGGAGCATGTGGAGGTCAGCAGCCACATGGATAAAGAGGTGAGAAGACAGGAGTGGGGTAGCCACTGAGGACCTTTGCAGGCATTCTTAAATTAAAACAACATTAAACCAGACAGTACCAGTTCTGAGCAGTTCTGACAGGCAGTCCTAATTCTGAATCTACTCACAGGCAGGAAACAAATGTAAACTTCTTCATGGACTTTGTAGAGTTGTATTGACTTTGTCCTTTCAGTGTCTGCATTAGAAAAAGGCATTTTCCATTAACCCTTTACCTCATGCAAGTGCCTTTTGATGCCTCTACCCGATTCGCATGTAAGCGCCTTTTGATGCCTCTACACCATTCTCATGGAAGCGCCTTTTGATATCTGCTGTAAACAGCAACCATTTTGAGCAGGTTTTCATAGTGTCACCTTCGGGGAAAATCCCCTATTAGATACTACATTCATTGGTGTGAATGACCATTACGTCAGATCATGTGGTCGCTGTTTATGCTCTGGTCGAAATCTGCTATTTGAAGTAACTGGGTCGTATTCTCCACTCTCCAAAATGGAGGTCACGGATTTCGTTCAGTACTTACTCGAGTTTTCACGATTAGAATCACAACTATGAAAGCTTCAATAACTTAGGCAAAGGCTCTGATAATGATATAGGAAGCCATTAGTTTTTATAAATTATCAAATTCAGCTGATTTAGTGATGTAGATGCAGACAAAGAACTTGTAAATTTTGAGTATGAGAAATGGCAGCTACGGTTGGTCACATGGCTTCACTGACTTGACGGTGAACGAGTTCTCTCAAGATTTTAAAGCACATAAAAAAATTTTCTGTGAAAAATAATTATATAGCTGTAACGATCGGATTTTACTCTTAAATCTTTCCATACATAATATATGTGTACCAAAAATGTAAAATGGTTAAAATTGCTGTTAAACGTAACATACACTTCACTGCTTAACAGGCCTATGTGTATGGAGTAGACTAGGTAACAGGTGTTCTGTTTATAGTGCACTGCACTGGGTAACTTTGCTACATGTGTATCGAAGGGCCAAAAAGCCATACACTCTATGAGGTAAACTTAAAGGGTTAAGGAAAATTCAGGTCAACTCCAGCGAAAACCTGGATCCAGTAAAAGTACATCATCTCCTAAGTGTTAAGATCAACAATGATGAGGACTGCCACGAATAATAACCAGCAGTGATCTCCTAAGAAATCTGAAGTAAAACTGGTAGTTACATGCCACATTAGCTATTGTTTAATCCAACCATAATCAAGTAACTGCTTTAATCCTGTCCAAATTACTTTTGATATTAAATAGTACAGATTCTTATCAATCTCAACAGCTGTAAGCACTGAAGCAGAACATACCTTGTGGAGAGAATCAAAGTAATATTTATTGTTTTATGCTGATTGAGCTCTTTAATAACCCAGCCATAATCAGTTAATATCTTTAATCCTTTTGGAATTATTTTTGCTTACACATAGTACAATCCATCTCTAACCATGCCAGCAGGATGAAAGGGTGAAATGAGCAACTACATTTTATTGCCCTGTTAAAGCCAGTTCACAGTCACATGATGACAAGTAGTATTATTGAAATATAATACACTGGAACCAAAATTTGAAGAAGAAAAAAAGCAAAAATTAAATTTTTCATTAATAATTTTGGGTACGTGGGAGGTTTGAGTGAATGACGGGAGGGAAGGGTGGGGGGACACCCCTAAACTTGGGAGAACAACCTTCCCTTCATTCTAGATGCCTTATCTTATCTGATTCTGATCAAACTTGGAATATATGCTCCTATCATTAAGGTCTTGGATGAATTCAGAAATTTAGTAACATTGATGCATATTAAGGGGGGGGCCCCGAGTGGCTGAGTTGTCTAAAGTGCTCACCATTACGGATCACTGCCATCTCACCTCTGTCTGCGTGGGTTTGAGTCTCGGGCTTGGCCAGTGTGGGTATGTGAGAAAGCTTGCCAGTAGTTTCTCTTGGGTTGGTGGTTCTTTCCGGGGTTTTTCTGGGTTCTTCCTCCACCATTTATACTGGTCACCACATATAGCTTATCTTGTGCTGAAAAATGTCATTAAACCCTACAACAACAATAACAGCATGTTAAGGTAGTGATCTTGCATATGACTAGCTGAACCTGTTGCCACTCTTTGTGCAGTGTATCATATCCAGTTTGATCATGCTTGGAATACATGCTGTATCATTAAGATTTGGATGAGTTCAGTATTAAGCAATCTTAATGCTTAATAATGAGGTGACTTTGCATCTGATTGGCTCAATCTGCTATTTTAGGCCATATTTCTAATGATTCATTTGTGATAAAGCTTGAAATATGAGCTTATATCATCAAGATCTTGTACAAAGTTGATAATGAGTGAGATGCACGTACATTCTTGAGTTTTTCTTCCATCTGATTGGCTGAGCTTGTCAGCACTCTGGAAGCCATAACTGTGATAAAATTATAATCACATTTGGAATATATGCTTATACCATCAAGATCTTTGATGAATTCATTGAAGAGCAAGTTCATGTATATTTATGAGGTCATCTTGCATATGATTGACTGAGCTTAATTACCACAGTAGAAGCTATAATTCATATCCAGTTTTGATCAGTATTGGAATATGGCCATTATATCAAGATCTTGAGCAATTTTGAAAGTAATCAGGATTAATCCATAGTAATAAGGTAATTCTTTCATTTGATTTGCTGAGCTTGTTGATACTCTTGAAACCAGATTTTTTATCAGTTGGGTTTATTATCATGAAGATTGTAGAATAAATTAATTAGGAGCAAGTGAATGTTCACATCAATATGCATTTATTTTTATAAATTTTTTTCCAGGCTGTTTTAAAGTACTGATAGGTAGCGTCAACATTAGAACATTTTGGAGATGGTTTACATAAGGTATGTTCTTGCAGTGCTGCATAAGCCTGATAAGTGAAATGGTCAACTGTTAAGTTGTGTAAAAAATGGTGAACAATATCATGCTTGCTTGGACCTATTGAGATAAGCTTTGAAACTAGTATTTGTGCATAAATTTATCCTTCAGGCTTGATTTTAAGTGCCTGCTTTTTGCCTGTACTGGACATTTGTGTGACTATGGATTATGTTATCATCTGTTTACCTTTGGCATGGATAAGATCTCAGCCAGCAGCAGTGGATTTGATATGCATTCCTGCATTTTCAGTTCTTTTACATATTTATATAATTTGGGTGACTCAGTTTTTACTGTACTTGAGCTAACCCCAACCCTTTACAGTTCCCATTTTATCCTTTGGATCACTATGTATATCCACAGAAGTGAATGGTGTCCGGAAAGAAAAGGAAAACGGATCTGACATAGATTCAGGGCTCAGAAAAGTCCATTGTCTTGCTGGCAGATACAGTTATACACTTTGCCCTGAATATTGCAGAAAAATATAAAGTAAAAATCATGCAGCTTCTTTAATATCTCTCCCAATCGCAAGTAAAACATTAATAATTTTTCACCCATCTGGCCACAAGACCAAGTGAGCTTATGGCATTGCAACTCGTATTTTGTCCATTGTCCATCAACAGTTGCTTGTTACCACTCGAGTGCACATTTCTGATCCTATTTTGATCAAACTTGGAATGTTTGCTTGTATCATCAAAATTCTGACAAATTTCGAGAATGAGATTATGACATCAGATTTCCCAGCAGTGATCAAAGGAATTTCTTTTTATTTGGTCAAATTACATTAACTTTTAGAATGTCTGTCAACATTTTGCAGAGATGCTCCCAGGGTGTGCAGTTGCCTGATTTGCACAAAATTTGTATGGACTGGTGCACTTGGAACATGATGCATGAGAACTCCTGCAAGTTAATTTGAAGTTAATTTCAAGTTGCACTTACGAAAATGTACTATGTACAGTACACATCTTTATTCAGCCGTTCACTCTTAAAGTGCTTGTAGAAATGGTAGAAATATAGTAGTCCTTGCCACAATGTCTATTTGCAGTAACTGTTTGCACATCTGGTTTTTTTTGGCATGAATAATAGTTAAAATAAATTTGATTGGCAAATTGGGCCCCATAACAAGCAATGTGTTGAAGTTTGAACTTTGTTTCAGGGAAGTTTTATAAATGCACGTTTATAATACTGGCTATCTAGAAGACCCAAAATGGCTGTTTCCCAGAATTGTTCATCTTTAGATGACAATTTAGTTTGGCAGATTTTGGCTGATCGTAATAATGAAGCCCGTGTATTTTTTAAGTTAGGAAGTATGTCAGATTATAGGAGCTGGGAAAGTGTTGATAGAGATGCCAGTGAGTGATTTTGAACCCAAAAACAACATTAAATACAAATCTGATGTACATGCTAGATGGACAAAAACAGACAGCATGCCAGTCAGACCCTCATTCCAGCTGTATTTCGACATTAACTCATTAACCCTTGTAGGTTTTTGTCGTTTCCGCCTGAAATGCAAGTAGGAAACACATTTTGGGGGCTATTTTTGAATACATCCTAATACATCAGCTTCCAAGAGATTTCTGGTTAACCTAATGCCTAGTATTGTTAGAAACATCATTTTTCATTGGCTATTTTGCCTGCGCGTGAGCAGAAGTATAAAAGTTGGAGTTCTGTTTTTTGGGGGTTTTTTAAAAATTTTTTTTGCTTCATGGACTCATCATTTTCATATCAAGACCACCCTTTATTCCAAATGCCCGTGTTATCCTACTTTCTGCAAAGGTTTGCCTGTCTGTGTACAGTTCAGACTGGTCTGCCTTAGATCTGAGGCCAAAAAAGTCTAAAATCCAGACACAGAATTGGATTCCAACCACGGGTGAATTTTGGGTGGAAAAAAATCGGGTCCAAACATATGACGTTTTTCCCTCTGTATTTTGTAGTGCAACTAGAATGTCCAGATTATTTGGTATCATTGTAGAGCTACATCTGTCTACGTTTCTACCCACGTTTCTATGCATACCCACTTTAACACATCATACATGACCTTGACACCAGAGAGCTTGGAAGTAGGCCACTACCTCCTGCCATGTAAACACGGCACCAGGGGTTAATGAGTTAAAAAGGATGTTGGAAATTGTTTTTGCTAATTGTCAGAGAATGGCTACATTTGTAATTTATGTGCAGTGTCGATGCACAAGTGATTAAATACGCAAGGAATGTTCAAATTTGGTGACGTCATCAAAATGCACCCATTAACTCGTTAACCCCTGGAGGTTTTTGTCGTTTTTGCCTGAAATGCGAGAAGGAAACACATTTTGGGGGCTATTTCTGAATACATCCTAATACATCAACTTCCAGGAGATTTTTGGTTAACCTTATGCCTAGTTGTGTTAGAAACATTGTATATCATTGGATATTTCGCCAGCGCATGAGCAGAAGGGTAAAAGTTGGATTTTTAAATTATTTTTTTTTGCCTTCTTGGACCCATCATTTTTGTATTGAGACCACTTTTTATTCCAAATGCCCATGTTATCCTACTTTTTGCAAAGATTTGCCTGTCTGTGTGCAGTTCAGGCTAGTCTGCCTTAGACCTGAGGCCAAAAAGTCTAAGATCCGACACAAAATCGGATTCCGACCACAGGCGAATTTTGGGTGGAAAAAAATCGGGTCCAAAAAATGACGTTTTTCCCTCTGTATTTTGTAGTGCAACTAGAACGTCCAGATTATTTGGATCATTGTAGAGCTACATCTGTCTACCTTTCTATAATACCACCCACTTTAGCATATCATACATGACCTTGACACTAGAGAGCTCGGAAGTAGGCCACTACCTCCTGCCGCGTAAACGCGGCGCCAGGGGTTAATGAGTTAAATGTAGAAAAGGCAGACAAATAAGCCAAATTAAAATACAGACAATTTAGAAGAATGCTACAAAACCATATAGCCCTAGCATAAGGGTTATAATAAATCTAATAAATATGAATCTAAAAATGAAATTAAAAAGTAAAGATATTTATTTGATCAAAATACCTCCGTTTGGAGAAGTAGACTATGGCATTAATAAACTTGAAAACCAAATACAGCGTTATGGAATAGTAAATCTGGCCTAGTAGTCAGTAAAGTGGTACCAGTGAAAGGTGAACTTGGGCAGAGCTTATGTTACTGAAAAATCTTATTTTGGAGCAGAGTTATCCAAAAGACAGTACCTGTTGTGAGCTGTGAAATGGGATTCTTGGTACAGAACAATATTCATACACAGATAAGGAACAGATCAGGTTGAGAAATGCAATGGCTAGACAATATTTTTATTCTGTGGTGACCAGTTGTCATGCTTACTTGAGCAGATCAGTCAGCTATTATCTTTTGCCACTTTGATGGTGGTAATAATAGCCACTAATTATCATAGTGACAAAACCAAAGATCCATCTATATTAAGGAGACTTTGCCTCTGTAATTGAGGTTGTTACTACCCTGGAAGTCATATTTTTGATCCGATTTCAATCAGATTTGTAATAAAGGCTTTATTTGGTCAACATCTTGAATGAGTTCAGTTATTCATTGAGATAACTTGTATGAATGACGAGATCTTGAATCCAACTTGCTGAGCCTGTTATCACTCAGGAGACCATATCTTTGTTCATTTGTGATTAATCTTAGAATATATCCATATAATCATAAAGATCTTGGATGAGTTCTGTAATGAATGAGATCCATGCATGTTAATGAATTGATGTTGCGTGTGACTGGTAGAACTTGTTATTTGAGGAAAGCAAGGTATGTAACTTGTAATGAGGACTATTTAAAATCACAAAGTGTGGGCTTATTCAGAGTTTGTCCCCTTCCAGACAGCTTTTTAAAACACAAAAATTTTAGAATACAGTATGCATAAATCTCAATTTAATAAAAAAATTTCAAAATATTCCTTGTTGGGAATTACAATGAAGGTTACAAATCAAAGCCTGGTCCCCAGGGGCAATGAAAGATGTAGGGGAGAATTGCAGTTTAAGTTACTTGTCCTATTTATGTTGGAAAAGTGATCATGTATATATGGTCGAGAAAAGAAGGTAAATGACAACATTATTAATAGACTATGTAGCAATTATGTGCTTCAAGTTGCCTCCACTCCCATCTGCAGTTCAATACATGTATGAGTTTGCATTCATAAACTGACATGTCTGCTTCCAGGTGAGCAATATCAGATGCAATTGGGCCTCTTGTTTAGTCCTTACAAGGGGCCCCGAGTGGCCGAGTGGTCTAATGCGCTCTCCGTTACGGATCACTGCCATCTCACCTCTGTCTGCGTGAGTTCGAGTCTTGGATTCGGCAAATATGGATCTGTGAGAAAGCTTGCCAGTAGCTTCTCGTGGTTCGGTGGTTCTTTCTGGGGATTTCCCGGTTTCTTCCTCCACCATTAATACTGTCTGCTATGTATAGCCTATCATGTGCTGAAAAATGGCGTTAAGCCCTACGACAATAACAACAAGTCCTTACATTGCCTGTTTTCCTTCAAATCATGTAAATCAAAACATGTCTAATGCAGCAGTGTATACCAAAAATTTACAGTTAGGGCAGATTGAATTTGTGTTCATGATACAAAATAAATAATGGATACAACATATTGTTTCTGGTAGTTAACAAAAGATTCACCATAAACAAGTTGTTCTAAATTAATCTTTACTGGTATTGTACGATATTGCACTTTTTCAAGCCAGTGTCATCCTCCTTTGATAAAATTTGTGCTAATGTTTGTTTTATCTTGGAGAAAAAGAGCAGCCCCTTCATTTTTTATCCTGACTGCATGACTCTTAGTTCTTTTCATTAAGTTTATATCTTATAGGTGATAATATCAGTCATCATTTGCATGTTATATATATATATATATATATATATATATATATATATATATATATATATATATATATAGCCAGAGGAGATCCCTGACATGCCCAGGTGGCTAAGTTATGAAGATCAAGACACACAGTAATAATTTCTGTGTGCTAGCAATCATCTGTTACTGTATACACATCTTAACAGGGCTATAGTTGGGGTTATCATTTGATTCTGATGTCACAGCTGCCATCTTTAAATTTTTTTCATCGCTGCTCTTGAATAGATGGTTATATCAACATGGGATTTTCACTAAAAGACTTTCTGTGAGGTCTAGTTAGTTCTTAATGAAAATGGTGTTAAACTGACATCCAGTATGGCCACAACAGCAGTTATATTGAAACTCTTGTTATTGCTACTTATTTAGAACAGAAAGCCGTATCAGCATGGGGGTTTCACCAAAAGATTTATTATGGTGTCCAGTTGGTCCTTAGTGAAAATGCTGCCACCCATTCAGTATGGCCAGACATTTTGAAACTCTTTTGTTACTTCTCCTGAACAGAAAGTCATTAGCATGGAGTTTCGATCAAAATACTTATAAAGGTGTCTATATTGTCCTAAAGTCATCATCTTTCATCCAACATGACTGTCACAGTGGCTAATTTGAAAATCTTGTTAGTCAAAGATAGATGGTTTCAGCCGTCAGCTGTTAAAAAGAACAGAAATGTGACTTTATAGAAGCAGTTGCCTTTTTGGGGGGCGGGGGAAATGGGTAAAATATATATTTTTGTGTCAGGCATAGTATTGTTCAAGATGTGTTCTCTCTCATGAGGGGTCTGAAGATATGGACCACTATTTCCTAAATTCAACGATCAATTTTGTTCCCGCTTGGAAATAATTGTCATGAAACTAAGTGAGTTAATTTTCTGCTGCACAGTTGTGTACACTTTGACCGTGGGTCAAGGTCACATGCAAAGAAAATTTGTTTTGCAGTTTTGGGTTAGCCTTTTTCATATGCTTAAATTTCCTCAAATTCTTGATGGATTTTGTTCTTACTTTGTATGAATCATTATGAAGCTTTCTGAGACATCCTCGCTCTTTTATAGCAGTGTTTTGATCATGAGCCCAGCATGTAAGGACTTGACCTTCTTGTTGGGTACCATGTGTGGCCTGGTGGTCTAAGGTGCTCACCTTTATGGATCACTGACATCTCACCTGTCTGTTTGGGAATTTCAGGCTTGGCTAATGTTGGTATGCGAGAAAGCTTGCCCTTAGCTTCCTGTGGGTCAGTGGTTGTTACTGGCATTGTTTCTCCACCAGTTACACTAGCTGCCATGTAAAGCCTATCATGTGCTGAGAAATGGTGTTAAACCCCAAAACCCAGCCCCTGTCGGTGTGGGTTCGAGTATAGGCTTGGCCATTGTGGGTATATGAGTAAGCTTGCCAGTAGCTTCCCATGGGTTGGTGGTTATTCCTGGTGTTTTCCCAGATTCTTCCTCTACCATAATGCTCTCCGCCATGTATAGCCTATCATACACTGAAAAATGGCATTAAACCCACAACAACCATCTTATTGTCTATCAAGAGTTGTTTAATGATGTAAAGTTGCCACATCTAGTAAGTTAAATGAGTTTTCTGTGATAAAGGGGTGCTTCACAGTAAATAGTCTTGAATTGATGGCGTGTAGGTCTGATGTACTGTTAAACTTGAGTGTGAGTAAGCTGTTATATATAATGCTTGTACCATACTGAAACAAATGTGCCTTGAGCAGAATGATGACCTCCTTATGGTAGCATTCATTATTCCTGCTGAAAGTGACATTTGGCAAAGCTTTGTAATATTTAATGGAAATTGTATACAATACAAAGGGATGTCTGTGCAAAGTTGACAAATTAACCTGAAGAGGACAGTGATCTTGATTTTCCAACTGATAGGTATTTTGAGAATAAATGTAAAAAATTATAAAGGGAATTTAGACATTTTATAAGAATTAGTTTTTAGTTATGTGACAAAAACTTCTATCGATTCAGCAGCTGTCATAAAATTATAATGCCCGAAGTTTTAGTTCCATAATAAAATGTCTGATGTTATAAGAAGAAATGGGAGCTTTTTTTTTAAATACAAATGTCAGCTGAAAATGTTCTGTGAATATTAGAAATCCCATACCCACCTTTTATAAAATTTTTTATAAGGAATTTTGATTCTCTGATAGGTAGTCTCCTTTTTTAAAAATAGAGATTTTAGTAATTTTAGTTTAAATTTTGTCCATGAAGTGTGTGGCTTCTCATTGAACTGCATGCGCCATGGTCAGATTTTACTACTAATATGCAAATATAGATAAATTTCATAGGATTGACTTATTAGTACCAAAAAATAAGGATGGGCTTTGCCAGTTATAAAAGATCTGGCAATATGACAAGTTTAGAATACTGCTCCAGTGGCCTGGTGGTTAGAGCATCTGCCTCGGATGCGGGAGCTCATGGGTTCAATCCCCAGCTGAGTCATACCAAAGACTTATAAAAATGGTTCTAACAGCTGCCTCGCTTGGTGCTTAGCATTAAGAGGTTAGTGTTAGGACTGGTCTGCCTGGTGTCAGGAGAAGGTGACTGGGTGGGACATCATGCTACGTGTCTGCGGCATGATGCCCCAGTGCTAGACATCACTATAAACTGCCACACTGCAGACATTGTAGTGATACAACTGAAAAATTGTTAAAGCTACGTTAAAAAATCCAAATCACACACACCTGGGTCCTTGCTGGTGGGGACTTAAGTCTTAAAAGTGCCCACATCAGTAATGCAGCTAGGGGCTTGTAGAGGCAAGTTAATCTAAGCTAAGTCTGTCCTGGTGTAGCGTAGTTGCTGTTGTCAGATTGTAAAGAAGATGGAGAAAAGTTCAAAACCACACAACTCTGAAAACCACAGGTCAGGACTGTTTAGCCACTGCAGACCTGCTAACCCTTACGATTTAGACTTTAAGTCTTATGGAAATGATCCTTAATATATGAACTTGGGAAATAAAAGCAAAAACTAAGGTAAAATTATTGTTGCAGAAAAATCTGGATAATCAGTTCATCCATGTTTGAAATGCAGCTGGGTTTCATATTAGAATAAGTGGAGTTAGTCAGAGAACCAGAAAAACTTTACAGCAGTACCTTGGATGCTTTAAACTGCACATTTTTTTCATGCAAAGCATCTGCATGATGAAACTATTGATTATAGAAGTTTTTTTATAAATGGCATCCAGCAAGCAACACATATTGAAGACAAAAAGGAAAATAAGTCTCTTAAAAAGTGCTAATAATCAGCACAGAAGAATGAAAAGTAATATTCAGAGTATTGTGAATAAAATCAATAAAAGACACAATTACATTTATTAGACATCACTTGTCAATTTGAGTATGTCTTGTGGGAGAAATGATTGGTCATGTTAAATGGAGAAAAAAAAAATTCCAAGAATTATGTCAAGTTGAGAGAGAGCAACAAGCCATTGAGCTGCATAGGCTTTGTACTAGTGGCAAATTAAGGTCTGTATGTACCTTGCAAACCTTTCAATTGAACATGATGTTTACCGTCGCTGCATGTTTTGGATACTGAAGTTATAAATACATTTTCCAGTATAGCAGTTTATATATTGTTACACCTTACTGAAAACTGGTCAAACTTATGGAAAAATGTCAACTACCTTACTGAGATGGTCTAGTCAGGGTTGGCAGGTCTGCCACTGCACATGCTGGCAATCTGGAATGAAACCTTGGAGTATAAATTTAAAAGTGCAAAGTAAATGTGCATGCATGTGACAGAAAAGAGAGATCATCTTAGGACAGATCAGGAGATAGCAAAATTCGGTTGGAGTTTTGACTTCAAATTGGGGGAATTTTCATCAACCCAATTTCAGAATGCAAATTCAAGGTGAAATGGTACACCTGTGCTGAGTATCAATATGATTCATGAGAATCTGTGATACAATACATTATCAATAAACATCACCTTTCTGGTCTTGTCATCTTTTGAAGGTTTGTCACTGGTAGGGTGGTGCCATTTTATGTGTTGACATAGTGGTTGTATTTCTAGTATGCAGATTGCAGACAGTCTTATCATCTGTTATATGCCATTCTTATCATTTGCAAGATGAGAAAAAATACTTCCTAGCAGACTACCTGTTGTCATTGTAGTTCAGTCTTTTAGACCTTTTCAAGCTGCTTCATTTGATCAGATGCAGGACTGGTCTTGTTCACTACACCCTATGCTTTGCGCTTTTAAAACAACTTATTTCATGTCTTCACTTCAGTTTGGAAGGCATTATGATCTTATTTTCAAAACAGAAAAAGTAGTACAGTGTACTTGTGCAAGGAAAATCTAGAACATATTCGAGTGTGTGAATGGAGATGATTGACAACCAGATCCATCATATTGTACTTGCTGCATATGCAAAACAACTGCCATGGCCACAGATGCTCATTTCTGACAGAGAAAAAGGAAATTATTGACAACACCACTTGTCTTCTAGGAATTACCAAGGTGACTATAACTCGTACAGTTTGGAATCTACTCATATATCATTGCAGAAGGGGACATTCCAAACTTGTTCCCAATATGCAACACAATTACTTTACAGATCATTTAATAACCACTTTTGCCAGAAGCTTATCTGTTGCTTGGTATCTGTTTGGACTGAGTTTTGATGCAACATAATTATTATGGTATGTCACACAATGAATAAACTGTAGTTAGTTCTGATTGGTGGTTAATGTTTAACCCTGGACTTAAACAAATAATAACCACCAATCAGAATTGAATGTAACATATTTCACTACGTGACACAATGAATTTGTAGCCTTCAAATGTGATCAAAGTAGAAAAGATATGAAGCAACAGAGAAGCGTTGCATAAAGGTGGTTATTAAATGATCAGTAAAGTATTTAAATCGTACTTGAAGAATAAATTTGGAATGTCTCCTTTATGTTGAGATGTTATAGTGTCTGGACTTGCTAACGGGATGAAATAATTAGCAATTTCAATCCATGTGAGTTCAAACCATATTGTGTTAAGTTTTAGAAGGCAAGTGGGTGTTGTCAGTAGTTTTTTTTGGTTAATTTTGATTAATCTGACAGCAGTGAGTGCATGTGCCAGTGACAGCTGTCTTAGATAAATTCTCAACTTAAAGACTAAAAAGGCAAACAACTAATAATTGTTCATAGGGTAAACATCATTTTGTATTAAATCTTCACTTCTTGTATTGATATGGATACCAGTATGGAAAAAGTATTGATGCATCATTATATTGATAAATCGTTTCACCACTAATGGAAATAGAAGAAAAGAAAGAAAACTATTGTGCAAATTGTACATCACATCTCTTGAGTCCTTTTGATATAACTTGTCATCTTTCATGCTGTCCCTCCATGTAGCACCAGCAATTTTAGGCATTCTTAGTAGACCTTTGCCTGGATAATATTTGTGGTAGTCCTCAACATTGTTGAACCCAACACTTAGGAAATGAAGTGTCATTATTGGATCCAGATTTCCACAAGAGTCAGCCCAAATGTTCCTCAGAATAGAAAATGTCCATTCACTATTTGCATTGGAAAGTGGCAATATCAGTACAACTCTATGGAGTATACCAAGACATATAAATTGCTTCCAGCCTGTGGATAGATTCAGGTCGCTGACTACCTACATGAACTGCTCAGGATTGGTGCCATCTGGATCAAATTTAGGGAGTTATTCTTTAATTGAGCTTTACAGGAATGACAAAATGCGTTTTCTTGTCCATTTGAACTTGATTCAAACCACTGAAATTCCTATGTTCATAAATTATTGAATTTTGTGTTTTATTACATGTGATATATTAGTTGTTTAGATTTTTTGTTTTACTACACTTAGATAGCTAGCAAACTTTAAATAAAATCAAACAGACCTATTTTATGACACATGAGCGTTTTAGTACTAATACAACCATAATTCATAGGGTTGTCAGCATTTTAGTAAACATCTACCAGGTAACCTTGAATTATATTGATTGGTTACCTATCTACCCAGTCAAAAGAAAATTGTATTAAATGTGTACAAAATTGAACAAATTGTGTGTGAAATCAATTAAAGGTTGCAACTGAATGTGTATCAATTGTATGGCAAGATCAAATAACCACCCTCAGTTACTCACTGCTGAGCAAGTATCAGGCTTGTGGCTCAGTCAGAGGGTTGTCACATGTGAAAACAAATTCATTGATTAAGGTCAGTGTGGAAGAGGCAGGACTCTTCTTGGCACTGAACAAGTACATTTATTAAATTCTTGGCTTGATGAAAAGGATTGTCAGCATGAAAAAATGAGTGTTGCCTTTACAACCCCAGGGCTTATGGGGTCACGTGCACTGGCATAAAACATGGGAAATATCACTTCAGAATTAAATCTAACTTATGGAAAAGGAAAATAAAACTAAAATCAAAACATTTATTGCATTTAACAAAGCAGTTAAAAAGTAAAATACAACTATTAATACAAATACAGGTTATTAGGACTTGCATGAAATGAGTGTTGCCTTTACAACCCCAGGGCTTATGGGATCACGTGCACTGGCAGAAAACATGGGAAATATCACTTCAGAATTAAATCTAACTTATGGAAGAGGAAAATAAAACTAAAATCAAAACATTTATTGCATTTAACAAAGCAGTTAAAAAGTAAAATACAACTATTAATACAAATACAGGTTATTAGGACTTGCATGAAATAGAAGCAGTATACTTGCTAGTAAATACCCATGGTAAACAACATTGAAGTAGAGGAATGAAACATAAAATTATTTGAATTGAAAGCAGCTTTACGTACAGCAGACATCTAGAGTTTCCAACATTTGCCCCAGATTTATAAAAAAAAATTGTATGTTACACTTATAAGATGACCCTACTATACATGAATAAAATTTCAGTAAACAGGTTGACTTATAATCAAGTATTTTGAGTAATAGGGAAATTTCATCTTTGGAGGAGAACCTTACTGGCTTGGTTGTTTATATGTATGAATAGTGACTGTACTATCCAAACCTCAAGAATTTCTTACAAGACCCCATAATTATATTTCCTTCTGTGCTATTCTCTCTCCATATATACTTATGCTTAGGCAAACAAGTCATGGATATAAACTGAATAACTGTATGTATGATGGTAAGAAGGTGATGACAGTTTTGACAGAAAATAACCTTTTGCAATCAGCTGGAAAATAGGACCTAATTAAATGGAAGATGAAGAAGTACATAATCTTTAGCAACATATACATATTTGAAAGTTGCAACTGCAAAGGGGTACAAGTTATTTCAAAGACAGAATATTATGCTCATGTTTAAACATTACATACGGTCCTAAGAATTAAAGATTGTGCAGTCAGTGGAAAAGTTACTTAGCTTTTTATTGATATTAGATATGGCTTGATTTAATGCAAGATGAAGAAATGCATTAAAAATAAGCAATAGAGATATTACAAACCAATTTGACTGTTGATGTCAGACCTGCCTCGTGGACTCCTTGAGTTCATTACATCTAAAAGATGCAAATGATAGTATTTTTATTTTCTTGCTAATTATCAATGATATATTCAATAGATATCACAATGAGATTAAACTGAATTTTTAGATGCAGTATGAAGATGTGTGTTTTCATGGTATACTTTCAATAAAGCTGCCATGATGGTGCTCACACTTAATCATGCAGTGTCGCATGATTTTATCAAGATCTTTTAAATAAAAGATATGGTCGGAGTAGGCAGTCACTGTTATGCATGCCTGTGGTATAATTATTCACTTTCCTACCCAGAGCATAAATAATATCAAACTGTTCAAGAGGTCTCTTTGGTATGCATATCAGACTTGTAGGCCAGATGTCATTTTATATTAAAAGTTCTTTTTGTGAATTTAAGAATGAGAGTTTTAAAAGATGGGGTTTTTTAATCTCTCTGTCAATACAATTACCCACACAAAATTTTTCTTTCCAAATTAGAAGGTGCTTGCCAATTTTTATTTTATAGAAAATCTTTTCAAAGCAACATATTTTGGCAGGATAGGAGATAGGGATAATCTTGTTAGCTTTAGAAGATCAGTGACAGACATTTTTTTAGACCCAGGATATCATGATCTCTTGGCTGCATTTCCACCATGCAGAATACTAATAGGTGATATTGACCTCCACACCTGAAATGATTGGCATGCCAAATTGATCACCATGTGTAATGTACATCACCTTAGTGATAAAAGGTATGGTCACAGTTGATGACTAAAACAAGAAGTCGATTTTGCCCAATTTTCTGGATGGGAACTGATGTCAGTTCCATTTGGATGCTCTTTTTTGCATGTTCCATATAAGAGAAAAGTGCTTGTAAAATTGAAATTTATTAATTATCAAATTTTAGTCCTGGTTAATGCAGAAAACATTTAAGCAAGTAGCAGTTTGTGTATTGTAGTATTCAGTATTTACTAAACTGCTCAGTCCAGGTTTTCTTTAAAATTGTAACAGATCTTTTTTTATATGCCAGCCATAATGAAGAGTCGGGATTAACACATTTTTTAAATGTCAGCTTGTCCAGGCAAGCCGACTGGAAGAGCTCACCCCCAAATATAATAACCCAACACAAGTAAAACAATTAGATAACATGCGGGATATTTTAAGGAAGTTCTTTTTTTGTTGCCTAGAAAAGATAGCAGACTTGTCAGCAACATCAGCAATAATGAAAGCTAGACTTAGTGATTTATTTATACCCACAACTGAATGATTTGTGAATGCTTGTTTTATCCATTTACCAAACAGTAATCATGAAGACACCATGAAATTGGTGACAATCATCAAAATATTTGGCAAGCCGACTTTTGAGATTGAGAACACTTATTTTTAATCATTTAAATGTATGCCAACCATTATGTGTTAGTCTCATATAATTATTGCATAAGCAACAACACTTTAAACAAAATCCTCTTGGTGGTTAATCATTCAAGATGAGTGCCTTTAATTTCCAAACACACCTGTCAGAGTTATATTGTTAACAACTACCATTGATGATGTGCATCAAAATAATCCTTGACAAGGCGTTTGTTTACAGTAAGCAAGCTCAGAAACTTCCCATGGCTAAGTTAGAACCTGGAAGTTGGTAAATCCTAGATACCTACATATATTACAATGAAAATGTTGTAGTTAAAATATAATACTGATTCCTTTTTTGTCAAAACTTGCTTTAATAGTAAATACTGTACTTGTAATTATCAACATCTGCATGAGAAAATACAGGACTGACCTTGACATTGACTACAAGATGTAGTGACACAGAAAGAAACTGGCAAGTTGTGTAGCAGAAGAATGTGACATATATAAACTCTAAATAAAGCTACTGATATATGTACTACAGTGAAGTCACAGGGTTTAAAACTTGTGAATCATGAAGCATTACAAATGGAACATGACCCCTTTCTCTCTCTCTGTCTCACTTGTTTGGTTACCCTTTGAACTTTGAGTTAGTCCTAGCTGAATTTGATCTTGTCTGGAGATTCTGCAAGTGGATTTTAAATCCATGAGAGTGTATCACATTATGAGTTGTCCATCTGTGTATCTGTAGATCCATCATTCTGTTTCCAGTTTCATTTCTGCACAAAACTTAGGGAGTCCATCGTCTACAATTACCAAACTTCGTGGGTGGTTTGCACTTTAAGGAAGAACCCTATTGATTATGGGGTATGAAGCTCAGTTGTCAAGGTTTCTGAGACTGAAAGAAGAAAAAAGATTTCTGTACAATAACACCATCCCAAAAAGACTTTGCATCAGGATTGGAGAGTCTCTTACACATGCTGACATCAGGACCATGCATTTTAAGTGCAAAGTAAATGTGTTAATTGCTATCCAACCTCCAGAATTTCATGTAAGAGTGTGTGTGTGTTGGATTTTTAACGTAGCTTTAACAATTTTTCAGTCATATCGCTGCGATGTCTGCAGTGTGGCAGTTTATAATGATGTCTAGCACTGAGCCATATGGGATGTTGTGAAGAATATTCAGGCCAAATTCAACTGTCTAGCACTGAGGCATCATGCCGCAAACATGTAGCATGATGTCCCACCCAGTCACATCATCCTTTTACCAGGCCGACCAGTCCTAACACTAACCTCTTAATACTGAGCGCCAGACGAAGCAGCTGTTAGTACCATTTTTGTAAGTCATTGATATGACTTGGCCGGGGATCGAACCCATGACCTCCCGCATCCTTTGTTACTAGTTTCTGGTAGTTAGTTTCTCTCTCTCTCGCTCTCTCTCTCTCTCTCTCTCTCTCTCTCTCTCTCATATTAAAAATATCTCCATGATACACATATCAGGCTGGTAGTCTAGATGTGCAGTGGCATAGCATTACTTTCCAAGTAATATCTGCAACTGCAGGAGAGTGGGGGCCAAAATCCCAATTAAGTGAATTTTTTTGACTGGTTTGGGGGCTCCAGAATTAGAACTAAAATTTGGAAAGGAAAGGGGAGCAGAATTTCTTCTTGTGCCTCTTTAGATGTACCTTTTGCTAGCATGAATTCTTTGTTTGAAGTTTATAAAAATGTTTCAATCCTTTTGTCAGTTCAGTTATCCAGAACTATTTTTTTAAACTTCTGACGGTACTTTCCAATTTTGTTTTGGTATTGTATTTTTCACAAAGAAACAGATTTTTTGACGGGACTAGGGATATGTGTGGATGATTATGTCTTTCTGTTAGCTTTAGAAGATCAGTGACTGCTATTGGTTTAGTCCCATGATATCAGTCTTGCACTTCCACTGATACAGAATATTGACAGGTGAAATTGATCTCCACACGTGAAATGATTGGCATGCCAGATTGATCACCACATATAATGTACATCACCTTGGTGAGAAAAAGGTATGGCAACCACAGTTGATGACTTAAAACTGGAAAGACAAATTCCACTTCCTCCAACTTCCTGGAGGGAAAAAAAAAGGAATAACATAACAAACAAAAAATATGATATTTTAGTTATTTATTAGCATATGTTAATGTGTTAAGTACATGGATTAGTTTGCAAGATTGTGAATCATCCTTATATTTTCAGGAGAGTGGTTGTTTTCTGTTTGAATTTTACTTTAATTCTCATGTCGACTAAACGTTGTTTCTTGGGTGTGTTTTATGTTTGCTGCATTCTAAGCTTACTCATCCATTTTTAGTTCCAGCTTTTGGATACAACTTATACAACAGTTCGCAAACACACAGCAAATCCTCTATTATGTACTGTCCACTTAATTCGGGGAAGGGCTGCAATTTTGTTTTGAGCTATTTTATTTTCTTTTATCTCAATTAATTTTTCTTCAAATGATGTAATGGATATAATATGGTATTATTTTGTTATAAATCAGAGCAAAGTACTTTTTCCAGCTATTGACAGATGGAAATTTTCACCACAAAAGTGTTAGGCTTCTACATCAGAACATTAAATTCTTGTAGGTATTGTGACATGCTCCAAAATACAGAATTTTTGTGGCAAACAGCTATATCAAAGCTTGATTGTGTGTGCCTACAGAAGTTCTACTTGAAGCAATAAAAACGAGCACTTTGTGAGCTGGAACAAATAAATAGAAACTGCATTACCTTTCCGACATGGAGATTCATTTTTGGCTGAAGAAACTCTACACCTTTGCATCTTTCTGAAGTTATTTTCCCATTCCATCCTTGATAAAAAAAAATTATAAATGCGCTTTGATTGCATTGCTGAATTGCACTTGCTTTGTTTTCATATATTTTGTAAATATTTAATATTTATCACATTTTTGGTACCACTTGATAAAACATATATGGTATTAACATAAGAAAAAAATATCCTGTGTATTTCTCTCTGTTTATTTGTTGTAAACTATCAACGTTTGATTGGTATGCACTCTAGTTGAGGTGTGTTGTGAATAGAGTCCAGCTTTTCACTTCACTAAGCCTATGGTAATTGTACCACACTAAATTATTACAAGATTGTGATTTAGCTTAACTTCAGTTTAATCGCTTGTGCATGTTGTTGCAACTGAATGTATATAGGAAAACTAAAACTAAAATTTATTTTAAACAAAGGGATCAAGTTGCAAAGTAGATATATGAGTAGAATAATACCAACATTTCTTGAATGTGCTAAATATGCAACCCTCACCTCCCAATGTAACTTGGTGGTTAAGATAATGCAGTCATGACCAAAAAGACAGGGTTAGATTTATGTAATCGGATCAGCCCATTGGTTGGTTTATTGTGGATTTTACAGTACACCAGCACTGTTTAGTGCCACAAAAAGGCTATGTGAAAAAAAGAGTATGTGACCCTGGACAAGACACTTTACCTTGGTATGATATAACCTCGAGAGTGTTGCTGTACCATAAAACTTAATCTATTACCAAATTATATAATTAGATATTAGGGCCAATGCTAATCTCGCCCAATTTGGTAAAATTAGTGATGCCTCTGTTTTGTACTCTGTTATAGCTACTACTGCATATGCATATTTTCGAAAGTATATACACTGTACCTGTGCAGAAGAACACATAGTATGAAATCTGTGTATTTGCCTAATGTATTCAGTGTTTACCTGGCTGCCTTGTGGAAGTGTGATGTGACTAACTGTCTAAGCTTTACAGCACACAGGAATTTTAATACACTGGTGAAATTATTCAGTGCATTGGGATAAGCAGTGTATATATGTTTGGTGGGTCAAGAAGGGTTGAGACTGTCAGGTATTTCCATATCATTTGCTATCCACCTGCATGCTACATACCAGTAGGTGTGTTATCTAGTGTACTCATCTTCAGGATTTTTTTCATGTCACATCATTCTGGATGAGGAAATGTTGCTCCCTTAGGAAATTGTTTACAGTGAATTCAGTATGGTTTAAGGGCTTGAAATTCTATCTTAAACATCAGAAAGAATTTAATAATTTGTGTCATTTGCTTTTATTTAACTTCATTGTGTGAGTTTTTGTTGTTGCATGTGCTACTGAAGGTGTTGGAGGCATTTTATTACTAGTCGTGGACTTTTAAATTTATTCATGGAATTTGAACTGAACCATTCAAGGCATCAGTGTTGCAACTTGTATCTTCATATCATATGTTGATACATGTAAGTATATAGGAACAGAGATTTTGTTTATACTTCATTGTTCATCATAATATTCAGTATTTTGTATTGTTGACTTTGATATGATAATTTAAACATTTAACAAACTTCAGTAAAAGTAATGTTGTTATGGATGAAATGAAAATGGACCTAAGCTGACACGGTGATATTAAATTTACCTTTGGATAAAGCATTGGAGTTACTCCAAAGAGTTTTATTGAAAGTGCACACCTGTCCACTAGGCATTAGATTTTATCAGGTAAGGTCATACACCCTGAAAGCTGCTTACTGGTAGAAATTAGTGGGGGTCACTGTTATGTGTGTGTGTGTGCAGTCCTATCTGCCATTGCAATCGACAGATCACACTTTTCACTAAACAACAGGGAAGATTGGCCATTTCAAGCAAAATGAACCTCAAAATAAAACCTCTTAGGAAAAATCCTGATCTATCCCCCAAAAACGGATCACCAGTTCTGCATGCTAACCACTGTTGCACAGCAGCTCTAAGGCATCCACTGTGCCTTGTAATATTGTCAGTAAATCTTTTTAGGGATTGTATAGATATTGAATCAGTTAATACCAGAATCAGGTTCATCAGAGGCATGCATAAATGCAGTTTCTTTAATGTTTTCTGTGACTAGGTTATCTATTCATCCTCTATACTTAATAAATTTCCTTTTTGTTTTAAATGAAGTATCGAAGTGGAGATGACAGGAGATAAAGGCAAGGCAATACCACTTGCATATTTTCATCAGCTCTATTTTAATCTTTGTGAGTGTCTGACCTGAGGTTAGCATTACACAGTATGTATACATTATTTCTGGCATGACACAGAGAGAACTAGTTAGGAAATATCTGTGTATTATAGGTAAGGTTTTAGGTTCATCATGTACATAGATAAATCAAAGGCTTTTACAAAAGGTAAGAAAAGAACAGCTTTATATAACCTTAGCCACAATCATTTTTTGGTGAGTTGGCTTGAATTTGTGAAAAAATATACTGCCAGTTTATCAATGTATTTAGTTCTCTCTTTTTTCTTACTGTTGTTTTTTCCATGAACAAATACATAAATACTTAGTGATAAGTAAATTAAATTCAGAAGTACACATAAATTATAAATAATTATAGAAATGATTCAATTTCTTACATTGTATACAGACAAAAAGAGGTTTGGTATGGTTTGGTATTGTATTTTATGCTACAGCAACACAAAAAGGTTATTTACTTTGACTACACAGTTTTATCACTTTTGCATAGGGTTTGATTTTTAAAGAATTTCCCAGGCTTTCCTCACTGGGTATACTAGTTTTTTTAAAACAGACTGTGTATATCTTAGGAATGAAAAAATTAACTTTTAATTCTCTCTATTTTGGCATATGATTGATGATCATATTTTGGGTTATAGAGTATACAGCTTGGCCTGAGTTTAAATGTGCACCTCTCAAAGACCTTTAGCTCTGCGAGGTCATTTTCAGTTCCTGAACTTCAAAAGTAAATTGGAAAAGAAAAGCAGACACCTTTTTTCTCTTTATGTATATTTTATGATTCATTCTTTGCACTTTCAGAAGCTGGTATTTCCTAACCTGGCAAAATTAATTTTTCTTATTTTGATAACTGCTAATGTTAGCATACTTTTGACCAAGATCATTTTTTGAACACATGGTGGCAGCCATTTGATCAGCTTTGGTCTGCTTTAGATGGTGCATAGTTTCCATAATGACCACATTTAAAGAAATTTCAGTCACAGTACAACCACTGTACATGAAAGTAGCACAGAGGTATGCGAACTGTCTCTCCATTGGGCATATTGGCAATGCAAACAACTTCGCCTTATGCAGGTCCCTCTCTCAGAGCCTTGCCTAAATGCATACCAAGATAGCTAATCCAGACTGATCCAATGGCAGGATTTGAACCAACACTCTTTTGGTTGTGAGTCTGGGATGCTATCCACGGAGCCACCATGGATCTTGTCTCCATTAGTTACTTCTTACGACATGTGGAAAGGTACATTGGGTTTATCCAACATTCCTGAGCCAATAGTGGGTCAGGAGAGAGAGAGAGTGTAATTTTGTTTACATTGGGAACTGCAGCAACAAAACTGAAATTCTTGATAGGACAAAAATCACCTTTTTTCTATGGACAGTCAGTAAACTTTGGGAAGCTTATACTTCTCATACCACCTGTTTGGATCTATATACCTGCCTACCTACCTAGCTATCTAGTATGCATCCATGTATCTATTGCTATTTATCAATCTGTTTTGCCTGTCTTTGATGGAGATAGCAAATGTAACAGAGGAAGGATAGAGAGGGAGAGAAAGTGATGGAGAGGTGGAATTTAAAACTAACTTATTTCACATGATAACACAAAATTTGATCTATATTATGTATTTGTATGTTGGTGAAAGCAAAAGAAATTTATGCATTAGGATGGAGGGGCATTTTTGGACATAAGACAAATTTTAAACATCAATCCAGACATTTTAGTACAAATTGTAGTTAAGATAATTTGAGAGTGACTGGCATGGAGTACATCATTGGTCATATGCAGATATAAGAGAAAAGATTATTCCTGGTTGTGAAGGATGCCCCCACTGAGGATTTGGTTGTGGGGATTGGGGTGGGGTGCTCCCAGTATTTTATTTAAACTACTGTAGAAGTCCCACCCAGGCTCAATTTTGGTTGGAAGTTAAATTAGTGAAAGATTAGATGTACAGCTCCGAGCCCCCAGTCAGCAATGCTGACGGTTAAATGGTTAAATATACAAAAAGGGTGAAATTCAATGAATAACAATTTAATAACAATTCAGTAGTCAAAAGGTTCCAATTTTCCAAGTACACTCCTTCTGCTTGACCCTTTAGTAGCCTATTGCATCACTTGATTAGTAGTGTGAGATAGATTTCCACCTGTCCTTGTATTCTACTCATCTGTGTATTCTTCTCCCCTATTTCTCCCAATTCCTTCTCTTCCTCCCTGACTTCCTCCAAATTCCTTCTTCTACTCCTCTCAACTTCTCTATACTCCTCCTCCTCCTCCTCGACTTCTCTATACTCCTTCTCCTCCTCCTCCACTTTCTCCTCCAGTCTACTTTCCTCCTCCTCCACCTTCTATCCACCTTCTCTCCACTGACTAGACTTTGTCAACTCTGACTTTTCTAGTCTCACTTCCGTCTCCCCTCTTGGAGACTCTGGACTCAACCGGAAGTTCTGTCCCCAAAAAGCTTCCTTTTTGAAGCTTTTCTTCCCTTAGAATCTGTTCTAAGTTTTATTGCCAAATTACGAGTGGCTTCACGGAGTAACTCTTATCTCTCAGCTATCTGTCCAGGCGTCTGCTAACCCTTCTGCTTGCGAATTACGAAGTTATAATTTGGATTTAAATTATAATCACACCCTCTATCTCAATTCCGATTGGATGTTGCTGTGAACCGATCCAATCAAACTTGGCGGACAATGTCCCTTGCTGTCTGTCCACATGGGGACAGATAAGAACACGTCCAGTTCATCCTGCAGGCTTCCTTTGATTTTGGAACAAATGTTTTACACCTAGGTGTGAATATTACAAGCCTTTGTCTAGTTGGTACGATCTATCGCCTGGCTGGCAGTCATGGTAACCTGCGTAAGGGACTAACACTATCCCGTGGCAATGTTTAGACATCAAACACGTGTCGTAATAATACCCTAGTTTATACACAACTCGATAGCTGGACTGAGCAAACGTGACATTGGTTTGCCTTTTAGGAGCTGAAATTAATTTAAAATTCCACTGATGGTGTAACCTTGACCATATTCAAGTAGTTTTATGCTTTTTTTTCTTTTCAAACCTTTTTGCATATGTTTTTTTTAGTAACATTGTAGGACCATTGAAATACATTCAGTCACATCTATTTGTTTCTCCATTCATCTATCTGTCAAGTATGCATCTTTCAATCTATTGCTGTTTGTCAGTCAGTTTGTTTTGCCTATCTGTGATGGAGATAGCAAATGTAACAAAGGAAGGAGAGAGAGAGAGAGAGAGAGCAAGATGGAAAGAACCATTGCCCTGTTGGCTTAGAAAGGCTTAAAGAATCTACAGGCTAAAGTAATTGGTCCAAAGAAGTCAACATGCCACAGGATAGGCAGTTACAAAATGATTACTGCTAACAGAATGATGTGTGTATTTAGGTGAATTGAAGGGCATAACTACAGATTTACATAGTTGAACTCAAAGATTACAGTGAATATTTAATGAATATCTGGCTGTTACAGGTGTAAAACTTACAATAATATCTGTTTTAGATATTTAGCATTAAACTTCAATTCAATGCAAGTGTAATTTAAATGGATCTTATCATCTGCAGCCTTTAACTCTGTCAGCCCTGCAGGAATATTTAATTGTCCCAGGGGAAGATAAAGATCAAAATATTTGAAGGACTATTTGAAATCAGAGGACAAGAGAAATCTATTTTAAGCATCAATGGTGTAGGGTAGTTTTGTTGTAAAATTATCCAACCAAGCTTTCCCAAAATCTTGAAGGCTCCATTATATTTTATTCAATGTTTTGTTAGGATAGAATCTTTAAAAAATGAGTGTATTTGTAAAACATATCCCTGTGCTTCCCATCCAAAAATTTGTTCCCCTTGGATAAAGTCCTTTTGAAGAGGGGGTAATAATAGATGCAGGGGACAATGTTTAGCACCTAGCCATATGGAAGAGGTGGTTTTTGTTAAGCCCACCTGTAATCAACATAGCAATTACTGTGGTGTCATTGTGCACAGTGATTTTTCTCTGATTTAATGCAGATGAAGAATTGTGGCTTTTCCTCAGTGTAGTAAATTTCAGTTGTTAAAGGGGTGGGGATGGACAGGATTTTTTAAAATGAGATTATTATTAATAGACCACATATAGTATGTTTCAACAAATATGTTTGATAAACAACTTCTCGTGAACAAAAAAATATTCATTCTTGACACAATTGCAGCAGTTGTGTGTGCATTAGGACTGCATGCAACATCCAAGATGTTTCTACCAAATACTGAAAACAGCATGTCAATCATTGTTCCACTCACAAAGTGCAGTTAGCAAAAGGTTATTAATAACTGGATAATTGCTTAAAGCAACTCACTGTATAGTTGCAAAAAAGTATTTTTGTAAGCATTTAATTATGATGATTGATCTCCTGCTTTCATGATCATATTGAGTCTGGGTAATGTAGTTATGAATGTTTCAGGGTTTCTTAAGCTTACAGTAGATTGAAGGGGTGTGATATTCATGCACTCACTTATTTTTTAAAGGAGACATCATTAAATTTTAAGCAGTAGTGCATCCTATGGAAAACTGTGTGCATATCCATTTGTATGTCATCTGTGCATATCTTCACACATCAAAAGAGTCTAGTTCAACTGGCCATACATGAGCTTATGGTATAGTATTTCATCAGTCCTCTGTTCAGAGTTGTTACTTACAACTTCTTAAAAAACACTCTTGACTAAATTTGACAGAAAGCATCCTGGCATGAAACTCCTTCAAATTTATTAAAATGATGCTGATCCACTATCAGAAATGTCAAAATTTTGGGAAATTTCTACCTGGTACCCGACAGTCCTAATGATTGGTTACCCAGGTACCCAATCAAAGGGAAATTGTATTAAATGTGAACCTGAACTGCTTTGTTGTAGGTTCACACATGCCAACCCCCAAGGGAGGTATGAGCGTAATTTATTACTAATTTGTGGCAAAAAATGTAATCTGAGCATAAAAAAGAGCAATCTATATATTACATGCCATAATTGCAGAAAACTGTATGAAAAACTTACATTTTTATTTTATTTAATGTACATTTACTTTTGCTACCTATCTGGATCTGCAGTTAAAATTTTCATCACAAATCCACTAAATCCATGTGGATTAGTAGTTAGTACAAGAGTGTTGACAAAAAAGAAATTGATAAATTATTGATGCACAACACTCACTTTAACTAGTCTACATGTCTACAGTAACTTTCGCGAATAGTCATAAAGTCCACAAATGATGAATGTTGAATCCTTAACCAGCCTTGGTTCATCCCCTAATGACAGTCCGGTGCAACATGTTTTTAAGTTTAACAAAATCCCTCTCCTCTAACATTTTTCAGTTATATAACATCCAAGAGTCACATCAATACAGCCCAGTTTTTTATGATACATGGCGCCATTTATTTTCAATTTAGACTCAGCTCCGCTATATATGTAGTATCAAAATAGTGATTTCACATTAAAGAATCCCATCTGTTTAATTGGAACTGTTTGATGTAAAATTCATGCAAAAATTACCATAATTACACACTTCGTGAGTTTTTTTTTTTTTTTCAGTGTTATTAAATAACAAAGATTTTCCTTATATTTAAATATTTCATTGAAAAATTTCAATCTGTATAGTTGTCCACTTCGTTCATATTCTCCTAACATTGTTACGGTAACCAAGTTTTTGAGTTGCCTTTGTCGTGACAAAAATATCTGTCTTCGGTTGCCCACTATTAAAAAAGGTCCAGTAAATGAACATGTAAACAGTGGCCCTGACAAACAGTTAATACTTGCTCCATGGCCATAGACTTAAGGGAAAAATGGCATTATTTAAACTGGACATTTATGTTGTGCTTTCTTTTATTTGAATTTTGTATTTGTATTTAAATTTTATTTCATTGAATATTTCTAAATCAATACTGATTGGCATTGGCATCTTTACTGCCTTGTTAATGTCATCAGGATCTCAAAACAAATGCGTTTAAGTCGTGAGAAAAATGGCACACGAACAGTGGACAAGCACAAAGTTAGGAAGGTCTAGCTTTAAATATCAGTGTTGATTCTTAAATAGGTCCTGCAAGAAGGGAGAGAAGTGTCCTCCTTTGTATTATTATATAGTACATTTATGACAAGTAATTTGTAAGCAACCATACAAGCCCCTGTGATGATGAATAAATACGTACACGACACGAGCCTCGAACTGTAATCATTATTCTGTGTCTCGATTTGAACTTGGAATACTTTTTTTAATGGGTACCCGGTTCATTTTATTACCCGGGTTATTGTCAACGGGCAGGTACCCGAGCATCCGGGTACCCATTGGCATCTTTATCCACTATCAGATTTGGCAATCATTACTAAAAATATAAAAACCTTTGAACTTCTCACAAACCACTCAACAGAATTTGACCAAATTTGACAAGAAGCATCTTGGCATGAAGGTCTTTCAAATTTATTTGAATAATACTTACCTGACATGAGATATAACCACTCTAACAGTGTAAATTTTGCAGAGGTCACTGTAACATATAGCAAATTTAAATTGATGTTTTCGATTTTGCACCAGGTTAAATCCATGGCAGGTTTAACAATGCTAGAGTATGTCTTGTTGAGACATGATTGATTATGAACTCTTTAACTACTAGTGCTGTAGTGGCTCACTGCTCCACCTGGCAGCTGGGATCACCACTGCAGCTGATTTGTGGACTGACCACCAAAGCCTGATGCTGCTGCAGCCCAATGATAACTTTGACTTGCTGATTTAGGGATATGGGCCAGTTGGTTTTAGTTATTATCCTATATACTAAAACCATGCATATGTAAAAGCTTTAACTACCTTTTTTGTCTGTTTCTTTTATCCCACTGAGACCCGCAAGATTGATGAAAAACTCCATGAATTGAACATAGAACACACTATTTTGTATCACTATAATTTTGTCTGTCATTATTTTATACAGCTATTTGTCATATCTGTTCACATAATTATTTACAAATCTTTAATATGTCATTATGTTCTACTTGTTCTTAATGTGCTGTTGGTGACATTTGTAACTACAATTTTGTTTCATACTAAGACAAATCAGACTGCTTGTACATTATGGTCACTTCATGCTGCATCTTTATTTTTCAGTTTCATTAAGGTGCTTCTCTTTCATACATTTTGCTCCATAGTTGTTAGTTTCAGCCTCCGTTCTTTCATTTAATACTAGGAAATCTGTTCTTTCATTTAATACTAGGAAAATATTTAAATAAGAAATCTACAAATTATTTTTCCTTTCATCCAGAACAAAAGGAGGACTATAATGCTTTCAGTGAAATCAGTGACCTGCAGAGCATATGGCTCTATTATCAACGCTGCACTATCTTCTTCGTCTGATTCTGTCTCTATTTCTGGCAGACTGGACAAAGATAATATTTCAGTATTGCTGCTAATGATTCCTCAATTAATATCATTAACCTCGTCCTCTAAAATCCTAGAAGTTATGATTCCGACTCGCTAGCAGAAGCCATTGTTCCACTGTCAGCAACCGCATGTATTAACTATCACATATTACAAAATTTCAGAAAATCCCCTTATTTAGTAGCAATATTCAGTGTATGATGTCTTTCACAGAAAGAACCATCATTTGTAATCTCTATTGTATTTGATGAATGTTGTTAACGAATTAGATCATTTGTAACATGAACATACAGAATGGATCTAAAGCACATAACAGGCAAGCGGATATATCAGATAGCAGTGCTTGTTTACAAGCATTTATCAATCACTGTGGAGGCAAAGCATATAAATGCAGTGAATATACTCATCAGTGGTAGGGAAAGAGTTAATGAGGTTCAGTTTGATAACAGGTTTGTTTATCAAAATGTCTAGGGTTGTAATGTTGCAAAGACAGTCTTTGTATTTACTGAAATATTTGTCAGAAGTTGAAACTTTGCAGATAGTATACTTAGAAAAGCGGGAATGTAAAATTTTCCAGACCTGGATAGGCATATGTTATTACAGTAAAAACTGCTATGAGCAACCTCTGCTATGAGCAACCACCTGTCATTTCCGACCACAATCCTAATCTGATTTTATTATATAAACGCTTTTGTGAGGGACCACCTGTTGAACGCGACCAGCTACCGCAGTGTCTTGGCAAAATATGCATTTCGACTATGAATGATGCATCGCAAAAATGAAGATAAACTCCACCGACCTTTATTTGATTCCAGTAAGAATGACTGCTCATACCGTTCTAAATAAAAAAATTTTTTTTTAAAAATATGCTGGCTACCAATGTCTGAATTGATTTAGCTATGCTTATAGTGTTTTATAGTTTCAGTCATAAACCAGACTAAAGAATATGTAGATTATTTCCTAGCCTGGTTGCCTGCTTCGTATGCTCCCTGCATTGTTTTTCGCTATTCACATAGGGGTGAGCAATTCAGTCATCATACAAAGCAGGGAACAAGACTAATTATTCCTGCACTTAGCCTGCTTCCTGGCCTTATTGTAGGATCTGGCATCCCTATGAAGGACCGTATCGCGAGAACAGACAGACACCACTGACCTATATGTAATCAATTGTTACAACGACTGCTTGATTAGTAATGATTGTTCTAATCAAAAAAAAACATAAAAGGAATATTTAAAAAGAAAAAAAAGGATTGTTGCTACCGGTGATAGATGATACAGTCTGTAAACGAGGCTAATGTACATGTCATAAATTGCCATTGTAGTGCCAAAGTTGACATAGTGGTCATGTATATTGTTTGTCTTTAGAGTTAATCTGTATTGCCAGGGGTGAATAAGGTCATTGTCTATTAAACCAGCAAGAGAGAATCGTTTGCGGGATTCGATTGATAGTGTTCAAGACTTGTGATGTTTGTTGTTTTTCCCCCGATGTTAAGTGCTTACATCCAAGTCACAAAGTTGTCGTCTATTCAAGTTAGTGTGACTGGGTTACACACTTTGCTTATAGAGTTAATCCCTGTATGTCATCTTTGAATGAATCCATTGACTTTTGTCTTTGAGTAAATGGTTCTGTTTCTGGATGAGATAATTGTTTCTTTTTATTTCATTAATTGTTAGATATGCAATGCACATGTATAGATTTTTCATATTTTCCCACAGCCCAGTCAAAACCAATTTTACGTTCGATATTACAACTGAGCACTAATAATTTTAACACCTAAAACCTTAATAACAACGGACAAACCTCCAACTAAAAAGAGACAAATTTTAAAGCTGGAGAAAATAATTATTGTAACTGAAAGAAGTGAAAAAGAGCAAACCACTCACAAAATTAGTGGTTTAAACATCGGTAAAACAAATTTAGGTTTGTTATAAAGGAAAAGGAGTAATTCAGAAACAATTTCATATGCTAAAATATGTAATCTTCAAATGTAAATGTGATTTCATGTTTAATGATAGAAGTATATCTTTATTGCTGTATAATTTTGTTTTTAGATGAATGCATACAATATTTTATCAAGAACTATTAATAAAGAATAGAATATATGTACAGTGATTGTGGTTATTTTTCTTGAAATTGTTCTGGAACTGGACCTTGGAAACTGATCTTTTTGTAGAAACCTGCTATGAGAGACCACTTGTCTTGAGAGACCGCATTTTATTGGCAGAAGGGGCGGTCTCTCATAACAGGTTTAACTGTAATGGTGATTTGATAAACTTGAGTTGTGATTGTGTAAGTTAATGGTTTGGGGTGTGTTTTTGTGGTAAAGTCTTGTGTTTAAAAATGAATTACACTACAGGATCAGGCAGTCTAGTTTTTGCACAAGGTGATTAGGCTTGACTCTAGGGGTGGTCAAAGCCCCCATAAAGATTGTCCAAGGGACATATAGCTGAGAATCTATGAGAGACACATAACCAAGGGTGTAAGGAGGCAGTTCTGCTACAATGGAAAAGAGGGCAAACCTCAAAGAAAAGAAAGGAAAATAGCTTTTGTGACTAATATAAGAGTGAACAATGGAACATAAGAGTGGATGACCAGGATAAGAGACTGGATGACTGAGAGGCTACTAAAGGTGGTGACACAAGAGTAGGCCAGAATGAACATGAGTGTTCCTGTGCAATTTGACCCCAACCAACAAACTGGGTTGATTTTGGAGAGTGACCAGAAACTAGTTATCAGGTTGAGAAGATGTGTTGGACATTTAAAGTTCAAAATGGTCAGTTGGTTTCGTGATAAAATTTGTGGTATCTATGTAAAATACAACTGCTACATGTACTAAGAGTTAATTCATTTTTCTGGTAGAGGTGCATCTTGCAATTGGTCTTGTACAGTTTTATTTTGTTTCTTTTATTAACTAAATTGATATATTCTGTATACAGGGGGCTTGTGTTGTTCTGTTCTATATCTCTGCTCATATCTCCATTTATTCCATCCTTCAGTTTCATATTTTAATATTTGCTCTATCCAGGCTATAACAGCGTGGTCGATCATCCTCTAGACATTGATAACCACCACCATAACGATAACCCACCATAGCAAACATTGTTAAACTATTTCTTCTCAAAAATTGCTTGACATAATTTAACTAAATTTGACAAGAAGCATCCTGGAATGAAGGTCTTCTAAATTTGATCAGTTGATGCCAATTTACCATCAAATATGGCTGTGGTTACTGTAAATAGAGAAACCTTTAAATGACTTCTTGGTATCCACTCAACAGAATTTGACCAAATTTGACAAAAAGCATCCAGCCATAGATGACTTAATTTCTTTAAATGATACCAATCTGCCATCAAATATGGCCACTGTTACTAATAATAGAAAAACCTTGAAGCAACTCCTCAAAAGCCTCTCAACAGAATTTGACTAAATTTACCTGAAAGCATCTTAGCATAGATTGCTTTCATATTTTTACAAATGGTGCCCATCAGCCATCAAGTAATGACAGCAGTACTAAAAACAAAAACAGAAGAAAAAAAACTTTAAAATGAATTTTCACAAACTGCTCATCAGAATTTGACCATATTTGACAGACAAAAAAATTCTCAATAGTATTTGACAGATTTTTACAGTGAAAGCATCCTGGTGTAAAGACCTTTCAAGTTTATACAAATGATGCTGATCCACTGTCAGATATGGACACCATTATTAAAAATTTTGAAAAAGGTAAAGTGTTTTCACAAAAACCACTCTTCAAAATTTAACCAAATTTAATAGAATGCATCTTGGCATGAAGGGCTTGTAAGTTGGCATGGATGCCCGTCTTTTATCAAATATGCTGCTACTAAAATAGAAACATTTTGAATAACTTATGAAAAGCTACTCCACAGAATATAACCCAAAGAATGGCTTGAAGTCCTTTCACATTTATAGAAATAATGCTGGTACAGCCTATCAAATATGGTGTGATTATTAAAAATAAATACAAAAAACTACACAGCACCATCAAAAAAACCGAATAACAGAATTTGACAGAGAGCATATTCTAAGCCTAGAGGCTTTTAAAAATTTGAGAACTCTTATTGGTGTGCCATCAATTTTGGATGAAGGTATAAAAAAATGGGGTCAACTTTGACACAGTTGTTTTCATAAAATATGCAATCAACCACACTGGAAGAAACTTATGCAGAAAGCATCCTGGCCAAGGGTAGCTGAGTGGTCTAAAGTGCTTGCCTTTACAGATCGTTGCCATCTCACCTCAGTTCACGTTGGTTCAGTCTTGGGTTGGGCCAATGTGCGTATGTGAGGAAGCTTGCCAGTAGCTTCCCATGGGTCAATGGTTCATCTGAAAGTTTTCCTGGGTTCTTTGCCTACCAGTTATACTGGCCACCATGTATGGTCTCTCAAGTGCTGAAAAATGGCATCAAAGCACAACAACAACAGTAACAGAAAGCATCCTACTGATTCAAATCTTTTTGGTCAACTGTTTTTGCATTGTGCCATTGGGCCTAATTGGGCCTCTTGTATCAATAAAACTCAGTCTTAAAGTTTTTTTTTTTGTGTTTCATGCTATATAAATAGGCAGGTTTGACAATAAAAGGGGGTTGATCTGGTTGTCATGGACTTGATGGAAGAGATGGGGTGTTAAGCATCATTTAAAATTGGGCTGCTTAAATGGAGAAATGTTGCCTTCAAAGAGTAATACAAGTTGTTGTGATTGAAATTTAATTCTTATAAATATGGCATGCCTGATTTCAAGCAACTGGATAGAGATACCATCAGTGAGATGTCAGCTGATGTAGAAAAATTTTGACTCCTAAATGTTAAACAACTTGATGTATTTTACTGTTAATTTAGATAGATGTTATATGCCAGAATCAAACAATAAGCTGAAGTTATCTTTGTACAAGTAAGTTAGATACCTATTTCACTAAGTGAAATTGAATTACAATAGATGGGAACAATGGCATTTACTGGTAATCAGATATTACTTAGACTTTGCTCAGAGGAAATTGAACAATGGACATGGGAAATTGAACAATGGACGTGTGTATTTTGATCAATTGTTTATCATGGGAATATTTTAGACTGAGGCAAGAAACTGAAAATAGTTTTCAGTCAAGACATATGATATGTAACCTGTCTATAGCAGTCAAATTTTTTATAAACACCCTGTATTTTGACATCTGGAATTTCCCCCATAGAAAGCTAACAGCAAAAATCTGATGTATTCATTCTGATTGGCTTCCATTCAGAAAGGGGGTCAGCAATATTTTTGAAGCAGTGTTGCATTTTTCATTGAGAAAGGAAATGAATTTCTGATGTAATTAAGTTTACTTTAATAGGTAGAGATGTTTTCAGTGTTAAAAAAAATGATGCTATGGTATTTAGAGACATGTCTGTCAGGTGTAGAAATTGGGTGAAAGATTCAGGGCTGACCAGTGATTCTCTGAAATGAAAAGAATGTTCTGTCAAGAAAATATTGCAGGCATTGTTCATACATTCTATTAAAAGTTTGTTTTCCATTGTTTTGATCAAGGTCATAAAAGTACTTTACACTTATCAATAATAATAAACTCTTACCAGAGGAAGAGCAGACTGGTTTTAGGTGGTAACTACTTAAAACTGGTGTTGAAATAGTTATAGGATAAGTTCTGGTGAATTGGGAAGCAAAGATCACATTTTACTTCATCTGCCTCGTTCTGTTCTTGAATTTAAAAGAACTGAAACTGGAGCAAGAAAGTTACAGCAGGACACACTAAGGTAATGTGTTCTTGGAGCATTGGAAGGGAATTTATTTGGGATTGTGTTGAATTTTAAAAGTCAAATGTCAAAAGACTCAAAACTTCATAAATTTAAATTATTACAGCGTTTGTCAAAAATTATTTCTTTGGTAAGGCTGAAAAATTAGGTTCGAAAGTTTTGAATGATTTTGTAATAAAGTCACACTAAATACCCTGCTACATCAGGTGTTTGCATTTGACCCCAGACTTGCAATATTTCTCCTGATGATTCCAGGGGACCTGTTTTTTGATTGTAATATTAGGCTTATACTGTACCTGTTGTTAAGATAGCTTGCCATGCATACAGATGGTCTGTTCATAAGCTACAATCACTCTAGAAGAAAGTTGCCTCTGAAATGAACTTTGTAACCAGCATGGACAAGGAAGAATCATGCTAGCTGTTCCATCAGGGAAATGGGACTTAAACATGTGTGTTTCCCAGATGGGAACAAGTAGCATTATACTTCCATGTTTTATTAAACCAGGTATATGAGACTTTAATTCACCAAATATATAGAGCATTTTGAACAACAGAACTCTACCATGTCTAATCAAAATTGTTTTTATGAAGAAAAATGCCGCTGTAAATTGTGTGAATGTTTACAGGAGTTTAGTAAATACTGGAATGAAAGTTAAAGAGAGGGAGAGACATCTGTAAAAAGATGCAGTCATTTCAGAGTGTTAAGTAGTTATTGTGACCCATCAACTATCCTGACAACTGTATAGTAGTATCAGGTGGAACATGTCCAAGTTCAGTGAAACGGGGGATGTACTTCTGGGGTGTATGGGGAAATTAAAATAACCTTTCTTCAGTGTAAAATACAAAGAAGCTATCTATTACAGGCTTCTAAAGAGATCAGATTAATTTAGTGTCTTAATTAAGTCCCCACACTGACTTGATGGAGACTTATAGTAGTTGCCTTTTCTGTCCATCCATTGGTGCATTTATTTACACTTCTTGTAACCATCATAGCTCTGCAACCCATGCACATAACTAGGTGCCACTTTCTAATTGACTTGCTTATTACATGTCACTGTGCCTTCCTTTTAAATTTTTTTTGTTTTTTTCCATTTTCTTTTCTGATTTTAACACATTTATTGACTTTTCCTTCAGACTTGTTTACCAGTACAGCTCATGAACCATTCAGCACATTCTTATGCAGTTTGATATGTGCTTTGTCTCATGTACAGTTACGTTTATGCACATTTGCCATTCATGTGTTTTACCTTATCAGCTGTAATTGGGGAAGAGTTATGGCCCTTCACAACTAACTTGACATCTTCACATAAGATCTTGTTGTAATTGGCATCATTCAAAAACCATTCAACATTCTCTAATACAATTTGGTTTGAGCATGACCTCATATTCTCACCTATAACAGAAATCTAGCCAATTTGCTAACCTTACTTTTCTTACATCAGTCTTGTTGTCCCAGCCCGGTTGTTTCAGTCATGGTGTCCACGCTTTAGGAATTACTTTTTAAGGGTAGAAACCTGGTTTAACAATGTGTCACACTTTGGGTTATGGGGAGGTGGGGAAAAGCACAGATACATTAAGTGGATAAAGATCTCTCGAAAGCAAGATTGTGAAATAAATGCAGTTTAACTTGTAATTGAACACACCCATAATCTGTATCAGATAACTGCTTGAACCCATTTATGTCCATCAAGTGTGTCCATTATGAATCGATGTATGTGTTGCTCTGATTGGATGCAGAAGAAAATATTTTTACAAGTGACATCATAATTATTACCCAAACATTAAAGACTATAAGTGAATTTTATGACCATGTGTACCAGTTTACTGTGGTATTTTTTTCTGGTGGTTTGTACCATAGTAAGTTTTCACTGTACTGGTACATTGGTAGTTTCTGTCAGTAAGAAATGTACGGAAATTCCAGAAGAATCTTGTTGTGACTTTAATGATATTAATACCGTGTTTGCATTATTCATGACAACATAGTTTTAAAAAGTAACTTTTTTTTACAAATATGTTGAATCTGTCACAAATTATTGGTGAATATTACAAATATAATTATGTTTATGGTCCTTGAATCATATGTTTGATACAAGTCATGTATGCCAATGCAGTGGCCAAATGGAATATGGTGAAAACATTTTAGGACCAAATCCAACTTTTGGAAAAACTTTCAGAAAAACAAACCTACATATCATGTTGTAGTCATTTACTAGCATAGATGCAATATGATTGGATAGAAGTTTGATATTTTTAACAACATATTATCCATTCTAGATGGGCTGCCTAGATTCTGAGAAATGGATGCTATGATTCCTCAAAAGCATGCTCATATGTTTGTATTTCTGCTCTCATACATATGTGGGATGAGTGTTGATCTTTTTCAAGTGTTTGCTGATTTTTTGGGTTGGTTTTAATGGCACTTTTTACACATTATTGGCTATATCAGGCTGAGGAAATGGGAGCAAATGTGCATTTCCTCAAGGTCACACCAAAGCAGCCAACATGGACTGGCCTCTGTGGATATAAAACCTGCAAACCCTCGCATTACAACTCCAAAGCTGTATCAGCTGAGCTACCCTTGTTCAAAATTGCCTTTTAAGAAATCTCTAGATAAATGTATACAGTGAAATTTATCATGACTTTCCTTGCTCAACTTTGAAAGTTTCTAGTGTTTTCAGTTTTCTCCACTGGCATTTTCTTAAAAGTGGGGTGGAGGGTAGGAGGAAATTAAGATTTTAAGAAGCATTTTTTATTTGAGAACATTATGAATAAAAACCTTATGTATATCTACAAACATGTGGGTGATAAACATTTAATGAATAAAGATAACATTGGCAATTTTTGGTACTGGCAGTTAGCATGAGTTATGTCAAAGGCTCTTGTTGCATGGATTAGAACTGCAATGTTATTATCACTAAATACACCAAACAGAATCGACTGCATGATTTTTGCTCAGTCACTCATATTTAAGAGGCATTTCGAACAATTTAGTGGGTTCATGCATTTGTGTATCTTAGAGAAAAATGACTTCAGTTTGGGGTTTTTCATCCCCACTGTCTTTAAACTTGGCTCACTTTTTGATAAATAAATGTTACTGCTGACCCAGGAATATTATTGAAAATTGACGAGTGTGGCCTATTGATTGGTTACGTTATTTTGGAGGATTGCCATAAAACTTTACACAAAATAATCCCCTGGTCTAGTTGGTCCTGTATAAAAATGGTACCACTTGGACACTGAATATAGCTGCCACAGTGGACATCTTGAAAATCTTGTCACTACTTCTCCTGAATGGATGGTCATCATCATGGGATTTTCACTAAATGACTTCGTAAGATGTTTAGTTTCTAACGAAAATATGAGACTGATCTAATATCTAACATGGCCACCACAATGGCCATCTTGTAAAGTTATTACTCCTACAGAAAAGAAAGTTGACAAGGGGCTTTCACCTGAAAACTTATTATGATGTCTCATTGGACATTAGTGAAAATGGTGTTATTTAATTTGGCCACCACAGAGGCCATTGAAAAAAACTCGTTATTGCTACTCCTGAACAGATAATTATATACAGTGGTTTTAACTAAATGACTTCTGATAGTGTCTGTTCGGTTCTAAATCAGAATCATGCTGATCTGGTGTCCACAGCTACTGGTAGTCCTAAATGAAAATGGAGCTGATCTGATGGCCAAAGTGGCCATCTTCTAAGTCTTGCTATTGATAATCCTAAATTGATGGTTTTATCATCATGTAGTTTTCACTATAAGACTTCTTATCGTGTCTAGTTGCTAATATGTGTTATTCTTACTCCACCAAAATGGAAAGTCATATAAGTATGGAGTTTCCACCGAAGACTTTGTATGATGTTTTTTTGTTCCTAAATGAAAATTGTGCCATGCTGACATCTATTATGCACACTACAGCAGCTTATTTTAAATCATGTAATCACTGAAGAATATCAGCAATGGTTTCAAAGCTAAGCATTTAAAAGGTAGATCAGTTTTTCGATGACATACTCATATCTTGAAGATTGAAGACTAAAGCTGTAATAACATATCAGAGTATGGGTTCATATTGTTACACTTCCATATTGCAATTCATATTGGTTCAGATTCCTCTGTGTTGATATTTTAAGCCTAACTGTCTATTAAATATACTAGATATAGAACTGATTTTGTGTTCTGAAAACATTACAGTAACTGTTCAATGCATGTTTTAGTAATGGCTTACAGTCAAATACTTGAAAAAGCCTGAACCAGATCTTTTACACTATAAGCAAGCAGATAGGACAGTCTTGGATTTAAATTTGGCCTTCAACACAAGGAAGATGGTGGAATTAATAAATTGTTAGTAGTATGCTGAAGATGTGATAGCTTCAGCTGTTATAGAGGGACCGTTAGCATTCACTAGACAAGTATGTCAACATCATCCTTCTGTGAATGTTGGTCATTACATATCTTTAATCTGCAAACTACTGACAGCCATAGCTGGTGGGTTTTCATCTTGGTAGCAGTACATATCAATACATATTGCAATACAATAATTTTTATTGCAGTTTATCATGATTTCAGCTGACAATACTCACCCCTGATGAAGAATTTTGGAACATGTCATAGTTGTACATCTCAAGTTGTTTCTCAGAATAATAAATTTGTTATGCTAGAGATTTTCTTGGTAATATTCTTCAGTTCCTGTTAGTCAGAATCAAAAGACCATACTTGCAAGTGTTTTCACAACCGAATGGATATAAAAGCACAGGTTGAACATAATGTTGTCTTTGCTGCATCAGACCTTACTTCTAAAGTGTTCAAATGCATCTGTGTAAAGAATAAGGAATTACACCTTACTGAAAATTTGGCTAATTTCAGAAGAATATGTAGTGCATTATTAACTTGAATGGTGAAAATGAGTCTAAAGGATAGATTGCTTGAATTTAACATTAATGCATATGGTTTACCTCATAAAAAGTATTCGAGATCACACATTTACTATGATCTCCCAAGATAATTTTAAATCGTCTGATACCATGGTCTTGCTCTCTGAGAATGTCACAATTTCTATCAAATAACAGAAAGCATTCTTGTATCAAGACCCTCATAATTTTTTGAAAAATGACAAAGATCTGTAGCCAGTATGGCAGTTGTTAATAAAATACAGAAAAAACTTCTAAATTGCTTCTCAAAATCTGCACAGCCAAATTTTGATTCAAGTTTAAATAAAGAATTATGATGTAAAGACCTTCTAGTTTAATGTTGATTATGCTCATCTGCCATCAAATATGACTTAATTGCAATCATACAGAAACTAATTGTCCTAAACACTGAACTGAATTTGGTGAAATTTTGACAGCATTCTAATCCTACTAACCTATATTTCTTGGCCAACTGCTCTTACATTTGGATCTTAGCCTTAGCTAGATATCCACATGAGCAATCTCAGGTCCACTTGGGCCTCATTTTGACAGTTTTGGGGGTATTTTTTCTCATTGGTGGCAAAGAGATGTACACATGATCTTCAAGCTCATGACTATTTTTTTTAAAAAACTGATTAGTATCGAATTTTCTTGTAAGTAGCTTTTAAGGGACCAGAAAGCTCTCCTTTGAATTCCATTGATTGGTTGATGGTACTAAGGGCTACTGGTAGTTCCTTGTTGGAGATCAGAAGTAGATTAACACAATCAAACCTTTGATTTGTATGTTGATACCAAGGAGATGAAATACTTTCATCTCTAGTTACATAATGGGGTGGGCCCACCTGCCTCATTCCACAGTCTAACTTTCTTGTCATTCACAAATTGGTGAGATAAACCTGTGAATGGACTGCTTGTTTGCTTTTTAGGTTTGATTGCAGATATTTTCTTCCTGTAGTTTGATATTGGTGGGAAATTTTTATTTGATTATTAGAAAAAAATTATTTGATTTGTGTCATTATAGTTATAAAATCTCTGTTCATACTATGAATGGATAGTTTTAGTTTGTTTGACAAAGTGTACATACGTATTTAGCTAAGTTAGGTAAGACTTTATTTCAGAGGCATTATTAACAGTATCATTTCTTTTAGGGTTCCTATAGCATACATGTTATATCCCACAGAATAGTACATTTCATGCACTAAGATTTTCCATGTGATATTTATATTTGTGTTTAATTTATTTGTGATGTTGATTCATGTGGAAGGTCTCAGAATAAAACAATCCATAAAATGTACTAAATTCTTGCCATATATTTGTTCAGATTTCACTCTCTGGTATTCAGATAATATCTGTATTGTTTCATTAGTTATATAACTTGAATATAATTTAATAAGTTAATGTAAAATATAATTAGCTTTTAAATGAAGAGGGGTTGTTGAAGAGAAATAAAGGAAACAAAAGCAGTTTTGAACTTCTGATCATTGACATAAACACTACTCTCATTTCAGCCATTCCCCCACCCCTCAAAATGTTACAGTTGATTTAACATATGCATAATCTTTTCTTGCTGTCAGATTTATTCATATATTCTGAGAGTAATTCTGTCATCCAGTGGCTGTATCAGCTTTCCACTTTGACATCAAACTGCAGCTTTTATTGCTTGAGGTTATGAGATAGAGAGAGAGAGAGAGACACTGGTGACTGGTGTTTCTGCAGACCACATTTATGGCCTTCTGTGAATTTGGAAGGATCATACATACTTTAGTCCTTGTTTGTCCATCAGTACAAATTTACTTTTAGGTTACTGTGGATGGACATTAATATTGCATTATTACATTTCTTGTTATAAGAATATTGTTATGAATAGCAATATTTTCAGTACATTGCCCAGCTGTAGTGTTTTCATTTTTCATACACCTTTGTGTAGGTAAGGTAAACATTTATAGATTTAATAATGACTTCCATGTGTCTTATGTTTGTATATTTCCTTCATCATTTTCAATGTACTCTGTCATGTTTGAAATTGTAAACTTTTATCCTACATATTTTACTTTTCCTTCGTGTCTTTGAACATGAATCTTGGGCAATTAATTTTCATTGATCTATCATAATTTTGTTGACTGGATGTGGAGCCATACATTGGCATTTGTGTTGGTGTAGGCCCCATCCAGCATTGAGTGAGTGGTATTTAGTGGTGCTGTATGTTGTTATGATAAAATGTATCAAACAGCATGAAATCGATAAAGACTAATTTTCTGAAATATAGGAGCTGAGATATTTTTTTGTCAGGGGTGATTACATGTTTGGCTGCCAATTTAATTTGAATGAAAGAGCTGTGCATGCAGTTTCACAGTCTATTCAAGGTCTGTATATCTTCATTAGTTTGCTTTTATTGATAGGGCAGTACACTTATAACCCCATGAACAATGTATTGACATAGGTGTGTGAAATCTGTGCTTTTACTATACCTTCAAGGCATTTCTGATTTAATCAGTTAAATTCCATAGTGTTACAGTGATAAACCTCAAAAGAATATGGCTGCTTGGATGGTTTTGAACAGTACTTTATTTGACTACATCATGCCCAGGAATTGGCAGTCAAGTGCCTTTCCAAACAGCATGAAGAGGCAGAAAAGGAAAAAGACCCCCCCCCCCCCAAAACAAACAACTTACAGGTATGAGTAAGGGGTCACATAATTTATAACCAAAACATGAAATGTAGAAGGGCAAGAAAGTTGATTTATGTATCAGTTAGATGAGAATAGTATAATTTACTAGAGAGAAATATATCTAGATAGCTAACACCATTGCATTGCTGAAAGAAGAAAGTATGGGGATGGATACATTTATTAGGACTGGAGATTTGAAAATGTAACAAAGAAGATTGTATTAGTGAATAAAGCTAGTGTTCTTCATTGTACATGTATACAGATATTGAACTTTCAGAATCTTTTCTATTTCACCTTTTATTTCACTTTATCCATTTCACCCTGCCCTCCATAATGTTTTTTTTATACCCTTGGGACATGAATAGGAATGTTTTAGTTGGTGCTCTACTGGGATTTTGATCCACAGTGATAGATTGCTTTTTTCTCTTGTTTGTATGAGAAAATATTTCAAAATACAAATGCCACAGATTTGCCTCGATATTGTTTGGCTTGATGTTTAATAAAGGCAAACTACAGTTCTGCTCTTTTTGTTTGTTAGGTTCATATAATAAACTGCACAATTTGCATAAACAAATATCAGTAAAATTCTGCACCTTTGTGGAGGATTTCAGGTAGTTTTGTTGGATTTGCATGAATGGTTTTGAATTACATTTATGGAAAGAAACAGCTGGAATATGTTTCTTGTGATATATTTTGGATTTACTAAAAGATGGTTTAAATAATGACCTGTACATGGTTTCTCAGGATGAAATGCATGGGATACAGATATGCCCTGCAATACATTGATTTGCTCAATGTTGCATTTTTACCTCAAATAATTTGTACCATTGTTTCCTATAAGCCATCTGTGATTAATTTTTATGTCGTTACTTTTGCCCATGCTTGGCTAGCCATAAGAGATGCGCACATCTCAACTGAGCATCACTGACTATGCTAGCTGCTACAGAATGGCATTATTTTGTTCTGCATTCGTAGCATTATTACATGCAGTACTGTATGTGCTAAGTCTATAAATTGTCTTAAAAATATTTTCACACCATTCAGATGCTTTAAAAATGTTATAAACTTTGTTTTTGTTTATGTACTGTATGTTTTTGATTGCAATTAAATATATAAAACTTGACTATGATTTGGTTAAACTGTGTTGAGGTTTTTGTTTTGCCTATACTTTAATTACTATGGGAATAATTCCTTCACTATACGTTTTTTCTCAATATGTCAGACTTCAATGCATACATCCCCGTTGTTAAGTAGGATGTACCTGTAACAAATTTTCTCACAACTGTTGTTTCTGTTGATTTCAATCACATCTTTGCTACAACTGTGATAAAGAAAAAAAGGAGATTTAAATACTAAATAGTTTGTGGGATATTAAACAGAAAATTTAAATATATGTGAATAAGAAACATTTTTTGTTAAGAACTAGTATGACATAGTGAAGTCAGAGAGTTCAGGAATTTCTGCTCAGAGGCACTGGAAGTTTGTTAATGGGACAGCATTGACTGCTCCATCTCAGTTATGACTTTTGAATTAAAAAAAAACTCATTCAAATCTGTTATTGTTTTGTCATCCTTCTATTCAGTGTTTGTAATTTTTATCTCTTTTGACCATATGAGCTTTATGGTTTGCCCTTTCATCCATCATCTGTTCACAATTGCTCCAAAGGTTCAGCTTTAAATTCTTTGATATTTTCTGCTTCACTGCTGATTCTGATAAAACTTTCAACAGCTTCTCACACTGGACTTAATCCTGCTTACTGCTGAAATTGTTCTTCCACTCAGTTCATTGGATACTGGTACAACAAGAAGAATTCTGACAAAATTTACAATGTCATCAAAGTCATCTTTGTAAGGTTCCTTTGTCGGCATGATTGACCATAAGGCAGTCTGAAGGACTTGTCGCCAAACTGATGCGACTGATGTCTTTATGAATCCACACTGCTGCAGTATGTTGTCACATTTCCAACCGTTTCTTTCCAAAACATGTCTAAACCATTGAACAAGTTATTTTAAATTTATCATTCTTAGTCTACAAGACCAGGATGGTTTTCAGGACATTTATCTGGATTAAAGATCTGTAAACTCACAACAGCTTTGCTTGTACCATCATCTGCATGTTCATCCAAGATCAAAACATGATATCTCTCATTCATACCATCCACAACAAGGTTCACAGCTTTCCTCACAGATGATCTAAAAGTGAGAGGCATACCCTTTGTGTCAATTCCACCCAACACAACTTCAAGGTCCTCACTCCCTGAAATGTTATTGTTCATCTTTTTGGGTTGTCATCATGTGAAAAAAATTCAGTTAGGTGTCCATCATCCTTTGCTCTACCAGAAAGTGCTCCAATTTTACTTCCACTTAATTTAATAGCATTGACTACCATTGGTAAGATTGTTTTGTTACTTTGGAAAGTAAGACTTCATCTTGTCACAGTTCTCAGCAAGTCCAGAAGAAAATGACAAAATGCTGCTTTTGTCCTGCTACAGTTTTCACTCTACCCGAATGTCACTGTTATTTGATGTACTAGCCAAATGCTCTATATGCTGCATGACAACTGCATACTGACCTGGATCTGTAATGTTATTTTGAGATGGTCTGAGCATTATTGCTAAAGCTCTTTCAAAATGCAGGGACCATTGAGTGCCCTTTTGCATGTGTGTGATTCCTTAGAGAAACCTGCAACTCTCTTATATGTCAGTTACAGCTTTTCCATAACTAAACTTGCCTACTGACACTTTTTCATCATGTCCATGACAGTAAGTTCCAGTCTGTGGGGCAGGCACCATATTGGAATCAACCACAAAGTTTTCGCTCATTTGGTTTTGCACTACACCTTTATGCTAGGGAAGTCTGTCTAAGAGGCTAGGGTTTCGTTTATTGCCTGAATAATAACTTTAGTGTGGGCATGCTCTAATTCACCAAGTCCCAATAGTTTTGTATTCTGCAGTCCATATTTGCAATCTATGAACCTGACATTCATGGCTTGATTATCTTTCACTGCTGAATCTGTCCCTGAATCTATTTTCAGGCAACAATACAGGCTTTCACTTTTTTATTCTGCAGTCCATATTTGCAATCTATGAACCTGACATTCATGGCTTGATTATCTTTCACTGCTGAATCTGTCCCTCAATCTATTTTCAGGCTGCAATACAGGCTTTCTCTCAGATCAGTTGATGTCTCTTTCTTGTGGTCATTGATGTATGCTATCATTTCTGCACATTTCATGTCATTACAGTAATTGTTGCTTATCTGCAGACCATTTCTCCTTTGCAATTCCAATAGAGGGTTAAATGTTGTAAAAGGAAGTTGCACTTTTTGCTATTGTAAAAGCCATGACATTTAATTTCCATGGTATGTTCTTGTTTACTGCTTTGGAAGATAAAATTATGCTTCACCATATTGCCACATGATTTACTTTGTACAAATGAATCATGAATGGATAAGTGTTTCTTGCTGTTTTCATGTATTGTGAGTGATTTTTTCTTGAATGTTGTGCACTCTTAAATGAAGTCGGTTTTCCCAGCTAGAGTTGGTACAGATTCACATATAGTAAAAAATGTATTTCTATCTCTGAACTGTAATCATGAAGTTCTTCAAATCATTTATTTACATATTGCTGTGATAAGGTTATTTTAACATTAGATCAGTCTTATTTTATATTTGTATCCACTTTTGAAACATTTTCCCAACTACCACCTTTAAAACCAAATGATTGTAAAGCAGTTTCCTGCCTGTAGGCCATATTTAAAAAGTACTGTTTAAAAAAGGCATGCAAATGCTAGATGAAAACACTAAAGTATTGGGGTATCAAGAATGGAATACTGCCCTCTCATTGTACTTGAAAATTAAGTGGACATGATCTTGGCCATGTTGAGTGGTAGCATGGGAAAATTGTCTGGCATTCCTTAAAGGTATGATAGTAAGCTAAACTTTGGATAAGCATACAACATGGATGCCTGAGCTGAACATTGATACCAAATTTATTATGCTGTGTGAAATGTAGCTTGAAATATCAGCGTTGATTCTTAAATAGGTTGCATAAGAAGTGTCCTCTCTTGCAGTTTTTATAGTACATGTATAAATTGTAAGCAATGATATGAGCCCCTGTGATTGATATCAGTGAGCTTGAGCCTTGGTTTTTTTTTTATGTCACCAGCTGGTGACTGTTCTGCAACATTTACTTCCCAATAAGAACTTTTGGTTGAATTTTCTAGTAATTTACTCACAACATGGAACCCAGAAAATGGACTTTGAAATGTCTTCAGAACTGCTCAACATACTTTGACTAAATTTGACAGAAGCATCCTGACTTGAAGCTTTTTCAGACTTGTTCAAATGATGCAGATTTACCATCAAAATGGCCACTGTTATTAAAAAAACAACTTAAATGACATCTCAAGAATTGCTCAACAGAATTTGAACAAATTTGACAGAAAGCATTCTGACATAAAGCTTTTCAAACTTGTTCAGATGATGTTGATCAACCATCAAATATGGTTATAATTACTAAATATAGACTGAAAAATTGTTAAAGCTACAGTAAAAATCCAAATTAAACACACACACACACACACACACACACACATTATAGAAAATCCTTCAAATTCCTGATTGGCAAAAACCACTAAACAGAATTGGACCAGATTTGACAGAAAGCATTATGGCATTGATAACTCAGTTTTCTACATATGTTGCTGATCTGCAATCACATATATAGTGTCACCTCTCTTATAACACAATGTTCGGGGTTCACAGAATGTTGTCATGATGATATACTGAATCATGCTATATAGCATTCAAGTGAGCTGAAGAAAATAATGCATGCACCAAAAAATGTCCCCAGGGGTGGGGTTGGGTGGAGTTGTAATAAAAGTAGCCACCATACTATGTACTTCATTGACACAGTTCCAGCTGTGTTTTTAATGCACAAACTTCAGAAAGTATATACCCATAATTCAAAGTAATCGGTAAGCACATTTATACTGGTTAGATGGAACAAGGTAGACATTGTTGGCTGAACGAGATTTGTTGGGTTTTTTTTGTTTGCCATCCAGGATGTGTTGTATGAACAGCAATTTGAAATCTTGAGTGATTTGCATTGCACCTTAAAGTGAGGGCAAAGAGCTACTTAAGACCTTTATGTCAACACTACCATTGTGCCAATATTGGTCTTTTTCTAAACAGCAACATTGTAGATAACTCAAGAGATGTCATATATGTTAAAATGGTTGTTCAAGGTGAAAAATGCTTATCAGTATGTAGATAACTCCAGAGATGTCATATATGTTAAAATGGTTGTTACATTTGAAAAATGCTTATAGATAGCATGGTTTACTGTGATTACTGGAGGAGTATTGCAAAATTTCTTAAATCAGGGGCACTTAAGTGGATGGTTGAATAATAAATTTTGAAAATGATCAGCAATGTAAAGGAAAAAGAGGTTGCTGTAGACATGCATTAAAGTGGAAAATATGTCACATATACTCCTCTTCTTTATACATACCTCCACTATTCTTCATCACTTGTATCATGAACTGTGACTTGTCGATAAATTTCTGCCTGTAGTATCCCCTAACAAATACATCAGTGTCAATTTAAGATAAAGAGTGATGTTGTATGTTAAGTGTTGTAACCAGGCTTTAGTGTGCTATTTTTTACTTTAAAAGACGTGCGTCTCAGGTAGTTTGTCAGTAATGTGTTAGCATGCTTGAAGATTGTTGAAGGGGTGTGTGTTTTTGCTGTCAGGAGGGGATAACGAGTCTGCAATCTCCCTATTGACAATGATAAGCAGATATGAATACTGTTATAAAGCTATTAGGTTTGGAGAGATGAAATGGACTTGTTGTCCTACAACTGTTGTAGGCCACATTTTCATCTTCTGATATTAGAATAGTAGTAATAATAGTAGTACTTAGTATATTGTAGTGAAGTCAAGGGCAGATAATCTGAGTGCCATCAATATTGATATTAGATAACTAGATTCCTCTGAATGCCATGATCATTTCAAGAAATGTTCAGTTCCTGTATATTTCAGCATGACTGCTTGAAGGTAGATGATGGAATGATGTTTTAAGATTTTGTATACACAGTCAGTCCTGTCTTAATCATCCGTATGTGGGAAGCGATAAACTGGAGTTTCTTCAGAGGTGACCTTTGAATGCCAATTCAAACTTCTAAATAGTTTTATGAATAAATACTATGCACTGAATATAATTAATATTAAAAAGTATTTTGTGTGTATACAGTAAGGAGGTAGCTAGCTCAGCTGTTTTTATAATGTAGATGGAATGAGCTTTCTCAGGAGTAACAGACCTAGGCCCGATATAAAAAGTGTCACCACAGTAATTGAAAGGTCACCACTGTTCAAACACTTGTAATGTCTTTTAAGTTGAGATACTCGCATTCCTTTAAAATTTTGAACCAACAGAATATCGTATATTAAATATTGACTGAAGTGCTATTTTAGTATGTATTCTTGAGTTATTTCAAATAATCATATATCTTTCAAAAAATTATGTTATTATTTACACATTTTTTCCCCACTAACTTTACGTTGTCTGAATCATACCGTATTTCATCATATTGCATTGCTTCATACTGCACATCACATGTCAAAAACTAATATCGTGTGTTAGGATCTACTTTTTATTGTAAGCAAACAATGTTTGCTCATGTAGCAGGTGCCAGAGTTTTAGATGCCATAGGTTTGTCTGTGGATAAACTAATTCTGATGTATCAACCATTTGAAAGCAGCAGTGATAAAGATGATGATGTGGATGAGTTCATTGTGTTACAAAAGAAACTTTCCGCAAAGCAAACAAATGAATGTGTGACAGGCAGTACTGAAAATATCATTCTGTTCATTTAAACACTTGTTTAGCAGAAATGTTAATAATGATTTGCAAATCAAATGGTTCAGATTATGAGCCATGCTGTCTAGAGTTCATAAAAAAAAATAGCACAGAAAGGCATATCAAGCCCAAAGGCTAATCTATGTCTATGAAACTGTCCATATTACAAGTCAGTTCTAGCACTAAATTAGAAAAAATTTCAACACAAGAAAGCAGGTTTTGGTAGAAAGGCACGAGTGTCAGTGGCCAATAATCCAAGATGACAAAGAAGCCTTTATTTCTGCAGGTGAAAGGGGCTCTCACATCCCAGATGCTTTGCAATTTTTCCATTTTACTTTCTTTGATGAAATTTTTGAATTGATAGTACAAGTCAAACAGTTGATGTAGCTGGGGTTCCTCTGATAAAGATCATGCAGTGACAGGACATACAAATATGTCATCTGTAGCTAGTAATAACAATGGTAATAAATGTTCTTACCTTTCTGCATCTTGAATTCCTTCAAAATGTACTTTCTTACTATTTTCTGCTAATTAGAAATGCGTGGGTTACAAAAATAATCTACGATGTGAAATTGTTTTGCAGTCTAGACTACATTTCACACATAAATCAAATTCCAAAGGAGAATTTACTGCACTCCAAAATGAAATGAATTTATTCCCTGGAAAACAGTATTTAATCCTGCCTCTTTGGAATTTTATTTGAAAGAATTTCGTATTTTTCCCACCTTATGATTCCAAACTAACAATGGCAGAACAGGAACATGTGTAACTTGCTTGAAGGCAAGTCTCTCTAGTCACACTTGCATCATTCAAAATCAGCCCAGCTAATAACTCCAGTCCATAACAACTAGATAAGTAGAATTTAGTTGGATTGACAAAAAAACAAAATCCCTCCGTTCCACAGCAACTAGAAAAGTTGCTTCAAGGCACCGTCAATTACACTATGACTTTAAATTTCATTATATGTAGACCAAACTGAAATTTCTGTTTAAAATAGACTGTTCCTGTGGCCTGGTGGTTAGAGCATCTGCCTCGGATGCAAGAGATCACAGGTTTGAACCCTGGCCGAGTCATACCAAAGACTTGTAAAAATTGTACTAACAGCTGCCTCGCTAGACGCTCAGCATTAAGAGATTGGTGTTAAGACTGGTCAGCCTGGTGTCAGGATAATGTGACTGGGTGGGACATCATGCTACATGTTGTCGGTGTCATGCCCTATTGCTAGACATCACTGTAAACTGCCACACTGCAGACGTCATTGCAATATGACTGAAAAGTTCTTAAAGCTACGTTAAAAATCCAAATATCTCTCACACACACACACATACACACACACACACACACACACATACTGTTTGAAACAAGTGACTGAATGTGCAGTACATGACCTTGTTCAATGGTCGCTGGTTATTGCTATGTCTGCATGAATTCTGTTATTTTGTGTTGTTTATTTATGTGTATTTATTTTGGAATCTAGCAGAAATGCAATTACTTTGTTCTTGTAGTGTGTTCTATTATTCAGCCTTAGATAGAAAAGCAAAATGAGTATATAATAAATAGGTTACTACTTTTGGATAGGAGAATATGAATTCATTTTATTTCTGAGCTATACTGTACTCCTAATGTGATGCAGCCATGTCAGAAGAACTTGTTCATATTTTTCCATACAAATGCAGTAACCAATATTTATTGAATTTCACCCAACAAGTTTATTTTATTCCAATTTACAGTTTTTAAAAATTAATTATTAATTGACCACAAGCAGACTTACAACCTCAAAGTCACATATGAACTGATTGATGGGAATTTGTGATTAAAGTTGGATGGTGAAGTTTTATTTCATTAGACCCCAAAAAAGTTGTGCTGGAGGATAACAAAAGTTATTTATTATTGATAGTATTTTTTTATAATTTTTTTTAAAATTCAGGTCTGAACTTAACATATTTTTTGCTCTAAAGGTATGATGTGCTGACACACCAGGGCACAAAATTGTATACATGGTGCGAGGGACTGAAGTAATGCCCACATTATAGACCCAAGGGCAGTTGTTCAATTATAGGGTTTTTGAGAAGTCCAGGGGATAAGCTTTTACACCTTTTATCATTTGCTTTGTATTTAAGCAATTGGGGAAACAATAATTAAATAAGCTAGGTCAGTGACACATTTTTTGTTGGACAAAGAAACGATATACAAACTAGACCTAGTTGCCATTAAATTATAATCAGCAACATGTGTGCTTGTATGACAAAGAAACAATCTGTAAACTAAATACTGTGATTTTTTTTAAATTTTATTTTCTCAGGGTGTTTATTTGATGTTCTGTTAGATGAAGAAATCAAAGATAATTTGATATAATAACTGATGTCCATTTGATCAGTATCTGTTGATCAAGACCTTTGATCTGCCAGATATGTCCAGCATATACAGTAATGTATGTATGTGTGTATGTATGTGCATGGATGGATGGATGGATGGATGTATGTATCTATGTATATGCATGCATGTGTGCTTGTATGTATGTATCTTTAAGTATTGGATTTTAGAACATTATTATTGCCAACGTTTTCTTTCATGCTTTATTTACTAATGATCTATTACCGGTTCATTGCCTTTCCATATTTATTTCTTTTTCACCTGCGAATGGTTATATGAAGTTCAACATGTTTATTGATTTGAATTTGTGCAACATATTTGTTTGTGATGTACAGGTCTGGCATTTGCCGAAATACGGTATTTTTCATGATGCCTTAATAGTGGGTCAGATTGTTGACATGTATTAAAACAGAGTCAGAGGTCAAGTTTATATTTTTCCAAACACAAAAAATCTCACAATGTCACAGGAAGATGCCTTGATATTATTATTTCTTATCTGAATTGCTTCAGTCTTCTCTGTCACTTCACACAAGTACACTACTTAACAAAATTTGAATGCACTGGTTGCTATTTGCACCCAGACATAAGCAGATATAAATAAGACCAAGAATCCAATCTTGACTTGGCATACATGAAGAAACAATGTTCACACTAACTGGTTAACTTGAACTACTTTTTCATTTAAAAAAACAAAAGCAAAACTAGTTTTCTTCACTTGATATTATTAAATAAATATCAGAGAATTAGGGGTTTTAGGATTTCTTTTTGTGCCGTTTTAGTGGGTTTTGCTTGGAAGAAAGCATGACAAGTTCAGAATCATAAGTGTCAAGCTGTAGGGGTACATAGGAATTGAAAGAAAAATCTAATTGATAAATGCGCACAATTAAGGCGTTACCAAAATTGTTGGATGGGGTGGGGTATTCCTTAAATCATTTTAATTATGACCAGCAAATTTACAAGTTAAAGACTGTATTCTAGAAACAACAAAGTATATGTATACCAATTCATTTGGTTGGGTTTTGGTTACATGCCCACAGTGCAGAGAAATAGTAGATAACTAAAATACTATTTTACAAATTTCTCCAAGCTCCACCTTTATGCCACCTGCCATTAGTCAAGCTTTGCATATTTGACATTTTGATGGATCTCAGACCAGTATCATTGTAGGCTTTGTGTGAATCATTACGAATTGTATCTGACCCAGAGATGTCAAAAATTCTCACGCTCATATTCAGAATTTTTATGTCTGGACTGGTCATTAATTTGACATCAGACATTTGTATGTCAGAATTTTTGCTCCATTTAAAATCTAAGGGCCTTCAGTGTTCTTTGAACCAGAACTAGGATAGCATAGTTAGATATCTTGGTTTTTTTTGCCAAGCCCTCATTAAAATAAAATTGAGACTATACAATTATTTTTTAGATATTACCTTCTCCAGGGTTATGTTGAAGATTTAATGATACTTTTAAGCTCTCCTGGCCATAATGCCATGTGAGCATTGTTATGTGACAAGGGCTCGTACTCAGTAACAAAGAAATGAGTGAAAGCCAACAAGCTTTGTATATTTTAACAAAATAATTTATTTCCCTAGAAAACAATGTAAAAATTGTTAAATAGGACTTACAGTTTGTGAATATAATCCAAAATTTAATCCTAAGAATGAAAACACAAGTCCTATCACTAAATAGTTCTATTAGAATCCAAGTTCGAATCTTGACGACACACAAATATGGAAGGCAATGACGTCAGATGTGGTCCAATGTATGAATATCAACAATTCCTGAATTGAATCACAGTTTTTTTTCCGAATAATTCCAGAATAAATTTCCTTGAATATCTTTCAGAATTTTTTATAAAAAAGTCAACTTGTTGAGTTTCCAGGAGAATAAATTATTAAATCCAAAAATCAGATGAAAAACAAACAATCTGGCAACAAATAAAAATAACACCTTGTTCCTTCAAGATGTTAAAATGACTCTGCCAGAAGAATATTAAGAATGCATATTTAAACCCCAAAAACATCATTTCAAGTCTTGCGAGATGAGTCATGTGGTCTCTTACTACAAGAAATCCATCATGTATGCCAGTGTATCCCCACTTAAGAACCAATAGCAAAGAAACGTTGTTTACACATAGTGACCACGCAATCAAAGTATGACCCTGATACTGACCAATCATTTTAACTGCCTGTTTACATTCTTGCCAGCCCAAGACGAACTAGGTTAACTAAAAATAATTCTCATGTAACACTTTCACGTCTTAAATAAACAACATTTGCTAAAAGAAAATATTGAATTACTGAAAAAGAATTTTGAATCCTTTCAATAATCATTACAATAAAATGTAATGAAACAAAAATAAAATAAAAAAGAATTTTAAAACTAACACACAAGCAGTTTAATTACATATATGTAACACTTCCCTCCATAAGGAAAAAAGAAAGATTTATATAATAAAGCTTTCTTTTTTACCATATGTAAATTATACATGAGGTAAACAAAATTACATGAAAATTCTTATGAATTATATAAAGTGTATATGAAATAATATTTCTATACACGGGAAAGTGCATCTGCAATCAAATTGTCTTTGCCTTTGATGTGCCTGATGTTCAGATTATACTCTTGCAAAAACAAACTCCACCTTAATAATCTTTGATTTTTATTTTTCATCTTCTTGATGAAAGTACGGGGGTTGTAATCACTATACACAACAACCGGAGAAGGAGCCGAGCTAATGTAAACCTCAAAATGTTGTAATGCCAAAATTAAAGCCAAACATTCCTTCTCGGTTGTTGAGTAATTTCTTTGGTGCTTAATTAATTTCTTAGAGAAATAGCACACTGGGTGATCAATACCATTGCTGTCTTCTTGAATCAATACTGCTCCAACCCCAACATCACTTGCATCCACAGACAGTTTAAAAGACTGATTGAAATTTGGAGGTTAGAACCGGCGCACTTTTGAGTATGGCTTTTACTCTATCAAAAACTTCCTGACATTTTTCAGTCCAGAGAAACTTGTTTCTCTTACTTAACAAATTTGTCAGAGGTTCAGCAATATTAGAAAAATTGGAACAAAACTTTCGATAGTATCCGGCCATTCCCAAAAATCGCATTAATTGCTTTTTACTGACAGGAACAGGAAAATCAGAGATAGCCTTGACCTTAGCAACTATAGGTTTAACTTGACCATGTCCCACAATATGTCCTAGGAAAGTTACACAAGCACGGCAGAACTCACTTTTAGATAAATTGATTGTCAAATTAGCATCAGTGAGTCTTTCAAAGAATTTCCGAATTGTGGCTAGATGTCCTTTCCAGGTGTCGTTGTAGATGATGACATCATCAATATAAGCATCACAATTATCTAGACCGAAGTAATCATATTCATCGAGCATTGAAATGTACTTGGAGAACCTTTCATCCCAAACGGCATTACTTTATATTGATAGAGTCCATCTGGAGTCACAAATGCCGAAATTTCTTTCGCTCTTTCTGTAAGTGGAATTTGCCAAAATCCTTTCAGAAGGTCAAATTTGGTGACGTACTTGGCATTTCCAATTTTATCAATGCAATCATCGATCCTTGGTAACGGAAATGAATCTGTTTTGTCACGCTGTTCACCTTCCTATAATCAGTGCACATATGGAAAGTTTTATCCGGTTTCGGAACAAGTATGCATGGTGAACTCCAATCACTTTTACTGGGCTCTATGAAATCGTTCTCCAGCAAATACTGAATTTCCTTTTTCAAGTATTCCTGTTTGAGAGGGTTCATCCTGTATGGGTGTTGTTTCACAGGTTTTGAATCTACAATTTCAACGTCATGAAAAATTTTGTCTGTCCTCGTAGGAATATCCGGAAACAAGTGCTCATATTCAAATAATAACTGTTTAAGCTCATTTCTTTCTTCTTGTTGCAAATGTAAAAGTTTCTGGTCTAGATCTTTCATAATTTCCGAATTCCGAAGATTTGTTGCTCCAAGATCAACAGTGTCCAATTGAATTTCTTCATTTAAATCCTCAGTTGGTGGGACAGGTACAACTAAATTAATTGTAATAATTTACTTGGCTATCTCTTTCAATATACTAGTACTCATTAATTTATTTAGATGAGAGTACTATTATTATAATATAACTCATTCATTTTCTTCTTTACTTTGTAAGGGCCCTAAAATCTAAATTGAAGAAAATTTCGAAGAATGAGCAAGAGAGAATGAACTCTATTACAGGACTCAAATATTCTCTCAAGTAAAGTTTTGTGAAACCATAGATTCACTTTTGACTTGAATTTCGGAATGCCAAATTCAGACATAACGTGCTGGAAAAGTCCAGACATGAAATTTGACCTTGACCTGATTGAACAGATTTGGGAAGGCCAAATTGAGTAAAACACTTTATCAAAGCTTTTACTATAATATTCCTGAAAGAAATTACCTCTGGGAATTTTGTTGATGCACACATAATGGTCAACAAATATTGGTTGCCTGACTTGGTCTTAGGTAAGGGACCAACACAATCTACCATAATTCTGCTAAATGGTTCGTCAAATGCAGGAATTGGTTGCAGATGAGCCTTAGGTATCTTCTGATTGGGTTTTCCTACCATTTGACAAGTATGACAAGATCTACAAAATTTACAGACATCACTTTTGATTTTCGGCCAGTAAAAGTGAGTCAAGATCTTGTTATAAGTTTTATTTATCCCTAAATGACCAGCCAGAGGAGTTTCATGGGCCAAAATAAGTATTTCCAGTCTGTAAGATTTTGGAACTACAATTTGATAGTTCACTGACAACTCATCATTAGCAGGTACCTTAGGAGGTCTCCATTTTCTCATAAGAATTCCATTTTTAATGAAATAACAGACAGGTACTTCAGTGGCTTCAGTTTCACTAATGGCCCTCTGAAACAAACAGGAAATCTCAGGATCTTTTTCCTGTTCGATGACAAGTGATTGTCGTTTATCACCCTGATAAGATAAAAGAGAATGAGTATTTAAAAGAGGATCACTGTGATCAATACCTTTTGATTGATCCAAATTAGAAGTGAAAGTGACTCATCAAAAGCCTGACCAATACATGTGTCAGCTAAAGGAATGTCTTCCATATCAAAATCATTCCTAAGAGCTTTCTTTGACATAGCTCTGGTAACTGCACAAGCTGGGTATAGCTTAAGGTATTCTTTTTCAATTGGATCAAGTTTCTGATCCAAAGAGGGCTTGTCAGTTACAAGTGGATTAACCACAACCTTGTCTCCAGCTAGGTCATTGCCTTACAACAAATGAATGCCCTCAACGGGTAGGTTAGACACTATACTGACTGTCACAGGTCCTGAAACTAAGTCTGATGACAAATTTACAGAATGGAGAGGAACATTAACAAAGCCGCACTCTACTCCCTGAATGAGAACACTCTGATTAGAACAGGACTTCTCAGAAGAAGGCAAAATACCTGACACTAAAAGACTCTGAGAAGCTCCTGTATCCCTTAAAATTTTAATAGGGATAGGATTGGCCAAATCACCCAAGAGTGATATAGAACCCTTCAACATGAATGGTTCATAATTCTCCATAATAAAATCAGACGGGGGTTTATTAGACCCAACAAATGTAATGCTTTCAATACATGACTGTGACCTTGACCTCTTAGAAATAAGAGCTTTTGGGATAGGTCTATCAGGATTCTGATGCCTATATTTCAATTTAAAGCAATCAGAAATGACGTGTCCTTTTTTCTTGCAATAGGTACATGTAGGCAGAGACAAGGATTTTGAATCAAGTTTATCAGAAACTTGATTTTTAGAAGTTGTGCCAGATTGAATTTTAGGCGGAGTCGTATTAGGCTGAAATACCTTTCTACCAGTAGACTGCTGAGTGAATGATTTGCCTACAACAGGAACTTTATGAGTTTTGAGGAGTACTCATCGGCAGCAAGAGCAGCATTTTCCATGGTTTCAATCTTATGTTCTTCAAGATGATTCTTAATATCATTAGGAACACAATTTTTGAACTCTTCAAGTAACACAAGTTGTTCAAGACTTTCATAATCATGTTCAACTTTCTTGGCTAAGCACCATCTCTTAAATAACTGTTCTTTTTCTCTAGCAAATTCAGCATAAGTCTGTCCAACTTCCTTTTTATATTTCCTGAATTTTTGCCGATAAGCCTCAGGGACTAACACATAACCCCTTAAGATGCACTCCTTAACCAAATCATAATCAGAACTCTGTTGTACTGACAGGGATGCATAGATATTTCGGGCTTTGCCAAAAAGTACACATTGAAATAATTGAGTCCAGTGCTCTCTTGGCCATTTCAAATTTTCAGCAACTTTTTCAAAATAGATAAAATATTTGTCTACTTCCTTTTCACTAAAAGGGGAAACTAACCTGATATTTTTTGTAATGTCAAAACTTGAATCTGTATGTGAAGTGGAATCGTACTTGCCACTTGCCAGCTCAAATTCTTTCATTCTAAGTTGAAATTCCCTTTCATCCTTCTTTCTTTGTAATTGCATCTGTCTCTCTCTCTCCTTTTCTTCAAATTGTAATTGTTTATCTTTCTTCCTCTCCTGTCTCTTTTTCTCCTCTTTTTCAAATTGGAATTGTTTATCTTTCTCCCTCTCCTGTCTCTCTTTCTCCTCTTTTTCAAATTGTAATTGTTTATCTTTCTCGCTCTCCTGTCTCTCTCTCTCTCCTTTTCTTCAAACTGCATTTGCAATTGCTCCTCTTCAAATTGCAACTGCATTTGTTTCTCTTTTTCTTCTTTCTGAAACTCGAGCTTCCTTAACTCTACTTCCATTTTGAATTTCATTTTTAATTCTATTACTTTAATGTCAGTGTCTGTCATAGACTTACTGACTGATGCCAAAACACTTTTATCAAAAATATTTTTCCCCACCAAATATTGGATCAAAATATTTTTAATTTCTTGTTTCGTTAAGGAAGATTTTGCTTCAGAAAGATCATACTTTTTGGCAAGTTCAAGCAACTCATCTTTTTCCAGACTATCCAACTGCTCCTGATTTGGATTAGAAAGAAAAACTTCCACTTTTGATGACATTGTGAATAAAAGCCAGTTGTTTTCACTTGAGATTTCAAATAAAAATGTAAAATAGTACTTGGGATTTAAAGACTAGGGGAATTTAAATTTCAAAAAACAATTTTCTGAAATATTTAACCAAAATTCATATATCCCAAGGACAAGCGACCCAATTTTCTCCTGTTACGTGTAGGTTCGTACAAATGTAACAGAAGAAAAGAGTGAAGTCAACAAGCTTTGTATATTTTAACAAAATAATTTATTTCCCTAGAAAACAATGTAAAAATTGTTAAATAGGACTTACGGTTTGTGAATATAATCCAAAATTTAATTCTAAGAATGAAAACACAAATCCTATCACTAAATAGTTCTATTAGAATCCAAGTTCGAATCTCGACGACACACATATATGGAAGGCAATGACGTCAGATGTGGTCCAATGTACGAATATCAACAATTCCGCAATTGAATCACAGTTTTTTTTTCTGAATAATTCCAGAATAAATTTCCATGAATATCTTTCAGAATTTTTTATAAAAAAGTCAACTTGTTGAGTTTCCAGGAGAATAAATTATTAAATTCAAAAATCAGATGAAAAACAAACAATCTGGCAACAAATAAAAATAACACCTTGTTCCTTCAAGATGTTAAAATGACTCTGCCAGAAGAATATTAAGAATGCATATTTAAACCCCAAAAACATCATTTCAAGTCTCGCGAGATGGGTCATGTGGTCTCTTACTACAAGAAATCCATCACGTACGCCAGTGTATCCCCACTTAAGAACCAATAGCAAAGAAACGTTGTTTACACATAGTGACCATGCAATCAAAGTATGACCCTGATACTGACCAATCATTTTAACTGCCTGTTTACGTTCTTGCCAGCCCAAGATGAACTAGGTTAACTAAAAATAGTTCTCATGTAACACTTTTACATCTTAAATAAACAACATTTGCTAAAAGAAAATATCGAATTACTGAAAAAGAATTTTGAATCCTTTCAATAATCATTACAATAAAATGTAATGAAACAAAAATAAAATAAAAAAGAATTTTAAAACTAACACACAAGCAGTTTAATTACATATATGTAACAGCATATAGTTTGACCTTTCAATTGTGCATCATTGATCATCTGTAAACAATTGCTATTTTCAACATCTCCTCAAAAACGCTTGACCAATTTCAACCAAACTTGGCACAGAGTCATATGGCATCAGGACCTTTAAAGTTTGTAAATATGATGCTAATGCAATATTAAATATGTCCACCATTATTAACTTGTTAAGCCCCAATGTGGCCTTTGGCATGATGAGGTTGTACCCTAAATCTGAGTTCTGTAGCTTCAAGGTCATGTAAGATACATGAAAGTGTATGGTATTACAGACAAGTAGGCTGACATAGCTCTATAGTGTAATGATACCAAATAATCTGGACTTTCTTCTTTTCTACTTGCATTACAAAATACAGAGGGAAACACCTAATTTTTGAGACCTGTTTTGTTTTTTTAAACCAGGAATTTGCCGGTTGTTGGAACCAGATTTTGTGTCTGGACTTTAAACCTTTTAGCCTGAGATGAAAAGACAGACCAGTTTGAACTGCACATGGATGGGCGAACGTTTGCAGAAATAGGATGACTTTGAGATCTGGGATAAAAAGAGGCCAGGGCACAAAAGGGATGGGTTCAATAAGAAAAAAACAACAATAAACCAAAATCTTTTACTCTCCTGCACTTGCGCAAGGAAAGTAGCCAGTATAAACAGCATTTTGAACACAACTAGGCATCTGACTAAACGAAAATCTCTTGGAAGCAGATGTATTTAGATGTATTCAGAATTAACCTCTACAATGCATTTCCTACCCCCATTTCAGGCAAATATGACAAAAATCTCCAGGACTGAATGAGTTACAATTTAAATAAAACCTATATTCATTTTTTCTCCACATCCACTTAGCAGAATTTGACCAAATATGACAGGAAGCTTCTGGGCATGAACACCTTTCAGATGGTTTTCCCAATATACCATCAAATATGGCCACCATTACAATAAAATAGAATAATTTTTTTTTTACTTGCCTTCTTCAAAAACTGCCAAACAGAATTTGACCAATTTGACAAACAGCATCCTCACATAAAGACATTTCAAATTTATACAGATATTGCTAATTCTTTGTCAAATATAACAGCTGTTACTTAAATAAAAACATTTCAGTGACATGCTTGCCAAAATTGCTAAACAGAATTTGACCAAATTTGAGAGAAAGCAACCTGTCTTGAAGGCCTTTAAGATTTATACAGATGATGCAGATCCATCATCTTCAAACTGCTCAGAAACCACCTTTCAGAATTGACCAAATCTGACAGAAAGTGATATAGAATAAGGGGCTTTTAATATTATGTCAATAATACCTTATTCACCATCAAATACAACTTGCTGTTACTGAAAATAGAGCAACTATTGTATGATTACTTCTCCAGAACTGATGAACAGATTTAACCAAATTGACAGAAAGCAATTGAGCCCTGAAGACCTTTCAATTTTGTATAATCAATGCCATCCCATGCTCCAATATTGTCACTATTACTAAGAATACTTGAGAAAATCTGGAGGGGGGGGGGCAACTTGGGCTTCCATTCCACAGACTCCTTGCCTACTTCTTTTACGTTACCCCTGAAAGAGAAAAAGCTTTAAATGATGTTCAAAAAAAATTCCATATTTTTTTAGGCCAGAAATGTGACAGAAAAAAAAAAATGATGAATGAAGGCCTTTTAAATTTAACAGAGTGATGATGATCTGTAATCAGATATTTCTGGCAGAATATAACAAATTTGACAGAAAGTACTATGGCATGAAAGCCTTCAAATTGGTATGAAATGTTGCAGAACATCTACTATTTCTAGCATTAAAGAAACCTTTATAAGATGAACTCTCCCAAACATGAACAGATAACTCCAGATTGACAGAAAACATTTGGCAAACAAGACTGTTTATCTTGTACAAATGATGCCACCCACTCTCATATATTATGATCATCATTAGTTAAAAAATATACATGGGCGGATCAATGGGAGGGACTACTTGCTTATGCCCCCTCACCCCCACAATTGTCTGGCTCCAGCCCTGAAATAAAACAACCTTGAAATGATTTACTCATTGAAAAACAAAAACTTAATTATTGTTCTTGCCATATTAATGTTTCTTTTAGATGAGACAACATTTTAAAATGTAAAGAGGGTTATCTATTTCCTGACTTTATAGTCATTTTTCAAGTGTCGTGGATGATGCAGCAGTTTTTTTTTATTTTAAATTAAGCTGTAAATCATATTATTTTAGTCACTTTAAATATTGGAAAACTTAATACTGTATATTCAGTATATGGACATCCCACTTTTATTACATTTTCACAAACATCATTTCTTACAGTATTTTGCTCCATTATCTTTCTGATTTATGCCATGTTGTGCAGCTATATGTCCTTTAGCCTGTCATATTGTGAAATACAGCCTGAGAAAGCATTCTGTGATTTCAGATTTATGGATTTGAGTTCTAACTCTCCTGGCTTCGAGGCCGTGTGAGTTTTTTTTATTATGGCCTTGCATCCATTATGTCATGTGTATCGTCTCTCAGCCGTCGTCCATCAGTTGACCAGTTTTGTTGTCTTAAAATTCAGTGAGCCCTTTTTAAACAAATTTTATAGAGAACATTCTGAAATCAAGGTATTTCAATTTTTTAACAATGATGTTGATCTGGTATTATATATGACTTGTTACTGAAAACAGAAAAAGTTTTATTTAAATGACTTTTAAAATTTATACCAATAAACAGAATTAAACAAATTTTTGAAATAGTTTGCTCCTCTGCAGAAAACATCGTTAAACATTTCTTAAGCAGCTACTGCTGAAAAGTGAGAAAAATGGCCTCTGAAAGACAGTGGGTTGCTTAATCTGGGTTTACTTCATCAATAATTTGGTTGTTTTACTGCAAAAAATGGGTTGTTTCAAACAGGTGATAGCTTAATAAAGGTGACATTTACTAATGGTTTGACTACTTTTATTTTAGCCCTAAAACCCCCTAGTGTTGTGTAGTAATATCTAGTCTTTAGATGTCCATTTTCGCAATTATTAGTTACATATATAATGATCTCATCTTGATTTTCTTAGACCTTTAATATCAGTCTTGTACATGAGCAGTCACAACTAGTAAAATGGGAAGTCAACCACAAACAAGGAATCTCTTAATTTTATTGTCCTTCTTGATATGGAAATATATATCTGCATCATTGTGATTACTTTGATTATAATTTTGATTTTGTTAATCAGTAATCATGCTTGAAAAAAACATATTCATGTATCTTATATTAAGGCTTTGGTCTTCTTGTGTTATAGTAATGGATTCTAGCATGTTTGAGCTGGATAGCACATTAAGTAACACCTCCACTTTGCATTAAGTTAGTCTCAGGATCCTCAACTCTGGCAAGTACGAAGGTATGAAGTTGCCCACAAGAAGTTGATGGTCGTTTTCTACATTCTTTGTTTTCCTTGACCTGAAAGACCACTGTATTCCAACATTTTAGTTGCTAAAATTACATAATAAAAATTAAAATAAATAAGGCAGAACTAAACCTACAGCTCCTGATTAGACCAGTTCTAAAAAAAAGAAGTTTACACATGGTTAATATATTTGTTTGAAATACCTGCCATAAGGTGGAGCATATCATGTTATGATATTCATCAATCTATCCTATCCAACCATATGTTCATCTGTTTCTGATTTCATGTCTGAACAGGAACTTGAGTTCTACACCATATAACATTACCAAACTATGTAAATTGTTTGTAATTGGGTAAAAGAAGAAGCCTGACAATTTGGTGTCATAAAGGTTAAGGTGACTTGTCCTAAAGAAGAAATGTGGTTTCTGCACAGCAGCAATACTTTTATATTACTGACCTGAATCAGACTTTGTGGATGGCTTGCACTTGAAATAAAGAAGAAACTGTCAAATTTGTTTTTGTCAAAATGTCCGAGTAAATTGAAAGCCTATTGATTTTAAGGTAAAAAGTCCAAGATCTATTTTAATGTGGCAGAAAAATGAAAAATGGTTCACACACACACACACACACACATTCCATTTCCTGTCATCTACCTTATGCAAAGTTTGTAGATGTCTTTTACTCTGGATGATAAAGAAATCTATATATGCTAGAATCTAAAGGCCAGGTGTTAAGGTTGATGAGTCTAATAAGAAAATAAAAGTCTCTGCACAGCAAGTTTAATTCCAAACCATGTAGCTTGACCAGAGGTCAACATTGTTTCCCACTACCCTCATTTATGCGTCATTGACCTCCCAAAGTTTTTATTTGACCCTCAGTTTTACACCAAGGTATTATTTTTTACTCAATCTTACCCCATGTTCTGACACCGTGGGGATTCTTGACACTCAATCTTGTAACCCTTGGGGATACAATGAGTCAAGGTCATTGTGACCAATTGGTTAAGAATCTTGTGAGTCAGTTATGTCCTACTGGCATCAGTAACTCAATTGATAGACTATCAGACTTGTTATTCAAGGGTCACAGGTTTAATACCTGTCCAAGCCAGCCTTGGTCAGCTGCCTTGGTGTTTTCTTGGGAAATGCATTACTTTGACATGATGTAGACAGTGATGTTGGTTAAAAGTGCCATTAAAACCAACCAAAATGACCTTGGGCCTGTAAAGAGGACTTCTAAACTCAAGGTGGACATGTATTAGGTATATCTATGTTGTGTTTTTATTTTTTGTCCATGATTGTAAATTTTAAGGGTCATTTGTAAACCATACATTACATAGCTAACTTTTGCCATTAACATAGACTAAACTTTAAGATAATATTTGTAAACAATTTTACTTGGATCTGAGATGAGGGCATTGGTTTTCCACAGGGAAATCCTGGTCTAATTGATGTATGTCGTATTCTTTACTAAAATTTAAGTAAAATACCAGACCTTGTTTACAGGTTAGAGTGTTCTGGAAATGAAGTTTGACCCTCATCCAGGTCATCTTATTATGTCTTAATTTTTTTTGTAAAGGTAGTGATCAACAGAATTATTTTTTCCTATTTTCCTATCTGTCTAATGGAGCAACTCTTTTAGTTGTGTTCAGTTATAATTTGAGAGGATTTATTTATTTAAATTATTCATTGGAATTACAAAGTGAGCATTGACTTTAAGAATAAATCATTATTTTGGAATTATTGTGAATTCATTCAAGGACATTGCTGATTATATGATTGTGATATATCAAGACAATTAGCACACCAACACTATACCAGCTATTGGTATATCAGCACTTTCAAGAGTTGAATCGTTCAGAATACCACAGGAAATACAGCAGAAAAAGCTAAATTTTTAGACAAATTTTTAAAATTGAAAATTGCTGGTTTTGGAACTGGAACTTGTGACTAGATTTTAGACTTTTTGTCCTTAGTTCTAAAGCAGACAAGTCCAAACAGCACACAGACAGATGAACCTTTGTAAAAGATGTGATAAATTTTAGATTAAGAGTAAAAAGGAGCCAGGACATGAAAATCAGGGGTCAAGTACATAAAAAAGTCTAATTATCACCCATCTGCCAATTAAAACCAGTATCTTTTATGCACCTAAGCTTAACAAAAATCTCTTGGAAACGGGTATGATTGGATGCATTCAGAAGTACATGTACCTGTAAGCGCCAAAATACATTATCCTACCCCTGTGTGACCCATAAAGTACAAACTTGTGGAATAGTTGCAGAACTTATGAAATATATTGTTGCAGTCAAATCCTGATACTGGTTTGGTTTCATCTTAGATTCATTGGAGTTGATCAGGGAACCTGACAAACTTCAGGAATACATAAGGCCTTTAAAATGCCTGAATTTTCATGCAAAATCCCTGCATGATCAAGTTGTTACTTAGAGCATTTTCTAGAAATGGCATCCAACAAATGAGAACAAAGTGAAGGTGAAAGGGACATGAAATCTCAGAAAGAGTTTCAGCCATCAGCATAGAATAAAAAGAAGGAATGTATTCTTGGAAAAAATATAGGTGAGGCAACAATTTATGTTAACTTTATTGGACATCATGTCATGTTGATTTGAGAGATTTTCATGTAAAAATGAAGGAAAGACAAAGTGATTAAATCAAGTTGAGAAATCTGTTAAGTAGCACTGAGATTCATAGGGTTTGGAGCTGCAGTTTCTGAAATTGTACTGGAGGTAATTTTAAGGTCTAAGTGTATTTTAAAAACATTTTAGTTGAACATAATATTTGCTTTCACTGCATCAGTCTCAGATCACTCTTTTGAACTTTTTAAATGCATGTTTTCTATGTTGACAAAAGCAGTACATATTTTGTTGCATATTATGGAAACTTGGTCTAACTTTCACTGCCTTAATGAGGTCTTTTTCTGCTCAGTATCACAAAAGCTGTCAGGGGTAAAGGCATGAGCCATGGCTTAAGTTACTCATTTTGATGTAATCTCAGTCCAGAGTTTATCTTCAGATCAAAGTCACAAACAAATTTTTCATAGTATATTTTTTAATTTAAAAAAAAAACGAAAAACAAAACACATTTTCTACCCTTTTTTCTACATGGTGAAGTGAAACTTAGTTATTTTCCATGCCTGCTCAGTAACTTGACAGTACAGCCTTAAAGATCATAGATTTTCTTATTGTTAACCGTTGTGATCTCACCATGGTAGGTATGGGGCAAACATTCACTGATTTTGCTTGTAGATGTCAATAGGCAAGAAGCTACTGATAACACAAAATGTCAGATTTTCACTAGTGTCAGGAAATCCTGTTCACCAGCAGTGTGTGTGTTTTGTGACGATGACAGTTAAAGGAGACTGTTTGAACTTGAGCATATGTTAGCATTTTGAAGTAATTTTGAAGTGTTCAAATAAGATACTGACCATTCCTCTTAATGGTTTGACTTTTGATAACCATGTACACACTCCCACTAACTTAAAGTTTGTTGTTTGATGTTCTCAGATGAGAGACTGACCAGTATAAATAGTGGTTTAGACTGGTGATGAAGAATAATTGGGTCAGATTCAGAGCTTTTCTTCTTGGTCATCGCACATATTCTTGGGAAGTATTTAATTGTGTCAAGATTTAAAGTGATAATCTATTCCAATATTAACTGGAAACTGGAAATTCCAGAAATGTCTGGGTAAGTTGAGTTTAAAGACAAACTGTATTATTCTTTTTTTAACATATAATAAGTCGAGTTTAAAGAAAAACTATATCAATCTTTTTTAACAAATAAAGTCCAGATATTGTAAGGAATTGAAGTCATGGATATTAACTATAGTGACGAAAGGAAAGAAAGATAGATGCAGTCAGATTTAAACCTTACAAAAAGTTAAAAATTTTGTGAAAGGTTATTTTGAAGGAAATTTGCAAGCCATAGCTCAATGTTATAAAATGAATTGAATGTCATAATGCTGTTTTTTTTTCCCTCTGGTAATTGTTTTCAGTTTCACCTTAAATAGAGATTGGAAACATGTTCTTTTACACTTCTGATTGCATTAAACCACATCTTTTTCTGAGATATTGCCAGCTGCTTACATGTATAAAAACATTTTTGATTGGTAATTTTGCAATGCATAAGCAGATGGGTAAAATTTGACCTTTTTAGTTGTTTATTTTGCTTATTGGACCTATGATTCTTGTGTCTTGGCATCTTTTTACACCAAATCTCAAGCTCACCCTACTTTTTGCAAAGGTTCACCTGTTGGTCAAATTTTGCATTGAGCTGATCAAGAGTTTTTGGCATGCTGTTATGTATACAGTTCTAGCTAGAATGATGAAACTTAGTGAGTCACTGCATCTTAATAAGTACTTCACCCTTATTACAGAAAGAGGTCTCTCTGACCTATGCTTCATTGAATTTGTTTAAACTTTGCTTATAAAGTTCATTTATTGGGTGCTGTTTATAATTGAATTATGAAACTTCATAAATGGTTGCATCTCTGTTAGTACTGCACCAACACAACAAAAGGTCAATGAGACCTTCATTTTTTGCTTTACTAGCATGAAGTATTTGTGTTTAGCTCTGACCATGGATTTTCCCATGCTGTGTATTTCATAACATATGCAGAAGGCTCTTTCTCACCATTGCATTCAAGATAGGAATAAATGTTTATTCTGTGGTAAACTTTTCTTATGAATGACTATATTGTATATTTTGAATAGTTACCCTGAACATGTTAACAGTATTTACCTGTGAATGTGTGGGTATTAGAAGAGGTGATTGCATGCATTTTATGTGAACCCTCAGCTCTATTAGCAAATCAGTGTAATAATAGATGCACGAACATTGCTTGTAACTGTGGTCATACTTGGCTGTCACATTAAGGCTTACTAAAGCTTGTAGGGGTCCATCCAATAGAATCAGGCTTCTAGGGCTGGAAAGTTGTAATGGTTTATGGATCAGATTTTATGATAATGATTTGAAAGAAAAAAAAACCTGAAACAATATCTCTTGTATTATCAGCTCATTATAATACATATACTTTGATATTATCTTTTTTTATTATTGTCTGTTTTTTATGCTGTGTCAGTGGCCAGCATTTCATATGTCAAGATCTCTGGTCTGAATTTAGTTTCTGTATGATAATTAATATTTACACTGTCTGCTTGAGACCACTAAACATTCTGTAGACATGAGCTATGCGATCTTTGATACATTCTATTTATACAGACAACTTTGTATACTTTTGAGACTTGGCAATTATTTACACTGAATAATAAACATTTTTAGGGATTTGTATGTGGTTTGCATGAAGAAATGTAAGAATTTTCGGAAATTTCTACCGGGTACTCATCAATCCTAACAATCGGTTACCCCGGTATCCGATCAAATGGAGATTGTATTAAATGTGAAACTGAACTGCTTTGTTGTAGGTTCACACATACCAACCCCCAAGAGAGGTATAAGCGTAATTTATTACTAATATAAGTGGCAAAAAGCGTAATCTAAGCATAACAAGAGCAATCTATATATTACATGCCATAATTACAGAGAACTGTATGAAAAATGTACGTATTTATTTTATTTAACGTACATTTATTTTTGCAACTTACCTGGATCTGCAGTTAAAATTTTTGTCACAAATCGGCTAAATTCATGTGGATTAGTAGTTAATGCAAGAGTATAGACACAAATGAAATGGATAAATTATTTATGCATAACACTAACTTTAACAAGACCACAGTAACATTCGCAAGTAGTCGTAAAGTCCACAAATTATGACTGTTGTAGTATCGTCGACCTGCCATGGTTTGTCCCTTAATGACAGTCTGGTGCAACATGTTTTTAATTTAACAAAATCCCTCTCTGCTAACATTTTTCAGTCATATAACATCCAAGAGTCTTATCAATGCAACCCGTTTTTTTTTATATCTGGCACCATTTAGTTTTTCAGTTGAGACTGGTCTGCTACGTATGTAGTATCAAAATAGAGTGAATCTATGACAATGGTATCACATTCAAGAATCCTGTCTGTTGGAACTGTTTCACGTAAAATTAATGCAAAAATTACCATATTTACAGATGTGGTCAGTTTTTGTTAGATTTTTTTCAGTATTATCAGATAACAAAGATTTCCCTTATATTTAAATATTTCATTGAAAAATTTCATTCTGTGTAGTTGTAAATTTCGTTCATTTTTTCCTAACATGGTATAAGAAATGCATGTTACAGTAACCAAGTTTTTGTGTTGCCTTTGCCGTTACAAATATATCTGTCTTGGGTTTCCTGCTAATAAAAAAGAGTCCAGTAAACAAACCTGAACCACAGGCACTTTATTCGGGGAGAAACTAATGGTTACACTCACCAATTAATTGGTGAGTATACACCTTAGTTTCTCCCTGAATTAAGTGCCTGTGATGTGAACAGCGGCCCTGACTTGAATAGCTAAATACCTGCTCCGGGGCCACAAACTTGAGGTAAAAATGGCATTATTTAAACTGGACATTTATATTGTGCTTTCTTTTATTTGAATTGTAGTACGTATTTGTATTTTATTTCATCGTGTATTTCTTAATCAGTACTTATTGTCACTATTGATAAAAGGTATTGACCTAAGTTAATGTCAGCAGGATATCAAAACAAGCACATTTAAGTCGCAAGAAAAATGGCGCACAAACCATGGACATGCACAAAGTTAGAAAGGTCTAGCTTTAAATATCAGCGTTGATTCTTAAATAGGTCGTGCGAGAATGGAGAGAAGTGTACTCCCTTGTATTACTATATAGTACATGTATGACCAGTAACTTGTAAGCATCCATACGAGCCCCTGTGATGATGAATAATGCATACACAACACAAGCCTTGAACTGTAATTGCTATTCTGTGTCTCAATCTGAACTTGGAATACATTTTTTTTTAAATGGGTACCCAGTTCATTTTATTACCCGGGTTATTATTAATGGGCTGGTACCCAAGTACCCAGGTACCTGTTGGCATCTTTATTAGCATGCAGAAGTTGTGACCGAAAGAGTGTGAGTTCAAATTCTACATCAGTCAGCATGGAGTGGATACCAAAGCCCTTTACTCTAATTGCCATAGTACTAAAAAAATATATTTGTGTTTGTCTGATATAAAAAAACAAACAAAACCAATTGGTAATCAGTCCAAATAAGAATGAATTAAAAACTGTATGAAAAATTACAAACAGTACTGGATATCAGGAATTCATTTTCAATGTTATCAAACAATGATATGAGTGGTGTTTAGTTCTTTCATGATGGGCAGATCCTAAATGCACTTTTTTTTTCAGGCAGAAGAACTCAACACTCTTATTGGGAATGCTTTTAAGATGGCATACGCTCAACAGAGGCAGCGCCATCAACCTACCTTCCATGAGTTGATTGAGCAACAATTGGCTGAGCAGAAAGCAAAATTTGAGGAATATCAGCAAGAAGCACAGAGAGTGCTCCAGGAGCGATTGACTGAAATAGCCACACCCACTCCATTTTCAGAAAAAGCTTTACAGCGTATGGAAATAAGACGCCAAAATAGTACCGATGAGTTACAGGAAAAACAGGACAAAGAATTTGTGGTAGGAAAAAGCAAGGTCTGGGTATGTATATTTTATCATCTGATTGCAGATATTTTTTATTTCAGTAAATGTTTTAATATTTTACCAATAAATTAATATTTTGTTCAACATTCACAAACTTAAAATATAAAAATCAAAGATCCAAAAATGGAAGTTTTACCTCGCACTATTAGAAGCAGACCATGTACTTCTTGTATAAATTAGTCATTATGATAAAAATAATTTATAAACATTGTTGTAATGCCATGAATAATTTCCCTTTAGAGAAATTTACTTAATTATTTGTAAAAGGTGAAACCACTAAGAAAAAAAGAGAAGTTTAAATTGTCTTGGAAGCAGACAGCAGTTTTCGCACTGTTGGGATTGTGTCAAGGTACATAACTCATTCTAAATTGGGATGTGGTGAGAAATGTTGTTTCCCTTGACTACATACTGTATTTGGGGTGGTTGTGAATGAAGTCTTAAAATAGAACTATATTAAAATATTAAACAGTCGTAAAACTAATTTGAAATTTGAAAACCATAGTGTCAGATTATCTGTATTCCTCTGTGTTTTGTAAAGGAAAGGATGTGCCAGAACATAAAATAAAAGCAAAGCCCTAGGCTTCTAACATATCTGACTACTCAGGAAAAATGTCTAAATACAACATGTAGCTCATAATTAATACAAAATGAAAACATACTTGAACTAATTTGATACACATCTACTTGAGAGAAAGAAATTGAAGCAGAACTCCAAGAAATTTTAGTTTCCTGAATACTCTAGAGAATAATGTCCATGTACATCATGTCAGCTAATAATATTTCTGAGTTGGATTAATAGTTTCAGTTTAATTTTTTTTTTTAAATAAGTGAAAATTGTGTCATAATTTGAAAGTTTGTTTTTCTTTAATACAAAATAAAAATAAACTCTCTTCAATGGCATACATTTAAAAAAATATGATCTCTCTATTCTTTTGAATTGAACCCATTTGTTGGCCTCAAAATACCTGTCCCATGCACAAATTACACAAATTACAACAATTAACTTCGGGGCCCCGAGTGGCCGAGTGGTCTAAAGCACTCACCGTTACGGATCACTGCCATCTCACTTCTGTCTGCGTGGGTTCGAGTCTAGGATTCGGCGAATGTGGATATGTGAGAAAGCTTGCCAGTAGCTTCTCGTGGGTCGGTGGTTCTTTCCGGGGATTTCCCGGTTTCTTCCTCCACCATTAATACTGGCCGCCATGTATAGCCTATCGTGTGCTGAAAAATGGCGTTAAGCCCCACAACAACAACAACAACAACAACAATTAACTTCAAATTTTTGGAATGAATATGATACTTGTATTCTTACATGTGATCACATGCCAGCTCAAGGCTTCCCATCTCAAATTTTAATTTAATTTGATAATAATAATTATTAATAATGATAGTAGTAATGATGATGATAAAAAAAAGAATATGATGATTCTCTCTTCCAAGATAAGAAGTAGAAATGCATTTATTTCCTGGAGGTCTTGTGCATAAATAATGTGTTGACTGTTCCATCAAAAACCAACCAGTAAACTTGGTAATCAGCTTGGAGTGTTCTTTATGTCAGTTTATTCTGAGTCAATGTCAGTTGAAGTTGGGGTCCTCATTTTTAACGTTATCACAGCTCTGAATTCATTTTGGGATGGCAGCTACATTACATCTTTTTGCCCAAGTTCTTGACTTCTGTTTTTTTTAAGGTTTTAATAGATGCGGACAATTGACAACCTTCAGAATCATGGTGCATGAAAATACCAAGTACTGTAGTACCACCAGGCCCGGCCCTAGGATGTGCAGGGCCCAAGACAGCAAGTGATGAGCACAGGGCCCCAAGCAAACAAATTGCATTGCGGAGAAGCGCGGGGGCCCAAGGCAGTTGCCTCATTCGCCTTGCCCAAGGGCCAGGCCTGAGTACTACAAATTTCATGGGGTACCATTTTCTTGGATTTCGTTGTTGCCTCTAACCGCAAATTTAAAGACCCAATGAAAATTAGCACATATGATAAAGAAGTACACTCCACCCCACCCTTATTTTCTTCTTGTGTTTCATTCCACGAGATCAGCAAAGCTGTTCAGTAAAATCAATGTTATTCTGTAAACTGGTAATAAAAAGTAGCTTTTGCATGTGTCTGATTTATTTAAACCCTTTTTAAAAAAATACTGCTTCAGTATACACACGCACAGAGTATCTGGTTGCTGTAATTTCCTCTCACTGCCTTAAATTTATTTGTTGTGACATAAGTAGGGATACAGAGAAATGAGAAAAAGCATAAAGTTTTGAAACAGGTAGTTTTTATGAAAGGAAAGAAGGAATAATAAATGACACCAGTATAGGGGATCTAAATTGAATCTTACTACTCTTAAACCAATGTGTTAATGCCATGGTTGTTGGAATGTAGTTGATGGTGCAACTTTAAGCTCATTGTTTTAAGAAAAAGATCATAAACATGTACTTTAATAACCGATTTAACCGAGTGTATTGGCAGTGTTGGTTCCCTTTAATGTTGAGTATAAGTGATTGATCTTGATAGGTGTTTGATTTGTGCTTATACCAGTAGTAGTATTGTTTTAACCATTGAAGTGACTGCCATTTGTGATGGCATAGTTTTATTCTTTTGTATTCTGTATTTGGGATATTTGTTGAGGTTAATCTCCAGAATTAAATAAATACAAGTATGCAATTTTGACAGGCAAAACCATGAATCTAGGCACCATGAAAATGTCCTTTTTAAATAAAAAAAACCCCCAAAAAACGTACAAAAATTAAGACCCACAAAAATAAATGATGCTACAGTATTTCTACCAACTTAAATGAACAAACCTTGTATCCAAAAAACACAGTACGCAATATTATATAAACTATTTTTATTTTATGGTCAGTATATTTAAGAATCGTTATATATACTAATTTAATTTATATAGATGGTGACTGCTTAAAAGGGTGCTTTCTTGATAAAAGTTTCCACTAATATCATCCATCTAGAAAAATACTAATGGAGTATTGAGCAGCGGGATATTTTCATGATGTAAAACTTTTCTGGTACTTTAATTTGAAAAAATATGTGTTTGATTTTATGGAAATAGGCCAATATATATTTCAGACTGACCTGAATATATTGTATTATCTTTGAATACCATTGGCAGTTTAGACTGAATAGACAATAAAATTTACTCTTGTATGAAAATATCATTTTCAAGACAAACTTTGGGACAAAAGGAAAGTTGAAGTGAAAAAAAATCTGCTTACCCCTGTGCAATGTGATTGAATATTGATCTGTACCTTTATCATCTGATTAGTTTCGTGTTGTTTGTTGCATTAATTTGTTTCTTTTTGTTTGTTGGCTTTGTTTTAACTCCTTCAAATATACAAGATTTAAGTATTATTTTATTCCATGTAAAAATTTTATAAAGATACAAAGACCATTGTTGTCTTAGTGCAAGGCACAATGGTATGCCAGCCTTCCAGCCTAAAATGTTTGTTAAAATATTTTGTCACAGAATGCTTAGAATCATTGGAATTGACCACTTGAATGCTTAGAATCATTGGAATTGACCATTTGAATGCTTAGAATGATTGAAATTGACCACTTGACTTTTTATTATAGACCAACCAACAACAACACATTTTTCAATTCAGATTTTGAACCATTGTTAGAAAGAAATGAAATCTGTTATTTATTCATTTATATTCAGGATTTTTATGTATCCTAAGTGAAGAGATCATTCTAATGTGATTTATAACTTGTAAACTACACTAGTGGGCATGTAATGTTAAGCAGCAGAGAGGCTGAACCCTACAAAGGTTTTAGGAGGGTCCGTTCACAAAAATAAAGGCTCCTATAAAAGCTGAGAACAAAAGTCAACAACGTCAAACCGAAACCTGTAACCGAATATATTTCCATACTGTGGGGAAACAGACCGCAACGACGAAATCATCCGAGTCAGCTTGTTTTTGTTACTCCATCATTGACATATTTTTTTTTCATCATCGGGTGTTTTTGTTTGCGACGCACACACTCACACTCGTTGTTGTTATCCTCATGTTGCTGTGTTTTTCAGTCAAAAATTTTATCGACACTGATACGATATCACGAATGAGGATCATGTAAATTTATCGTGATAAATCTGTGGGGGGTAGCTTGCGCTTTTGAGAAGAAATGTTTGAATTTAATCATATCCATATCCCCTGAACACCAAGTCTGATGAATGTTTACGGAGTATGTGTATTGACTCCATTAAACACAACCAGAAGATTGAAGTTATCTCTGATCACTTTAGGTATTTGTGTATATCGCTGAGTTATCAGTGTTTTTGTGTCTGCCTCGGGAAAATATCCAAGCTGGATTTTATTGTCTGTCCAGCATCACATCATCGTATACTTGGAGATTATTAATACGTCCATCGAGATCATCCATAGATGGAACTTAATCAATATCGGTGATAAAATCAACAATATCATTATCATTATCTTCATCCAACGACTTCGCTTCTTCATTAAAATCTTTACGCACATCGTAACATCACTGATCATCTATGGATGGTGCCACTAAATACAACTTATCCTACTTTAGCCATCTCATTATCAGATTAAGCAATAATTGCATCTTACCAGACCCAGATGGACATATGTTAATTGCTCTGATAGAATTTGGTAACGCTGCATGATGCTTGATTGGCTCTTGCTTTCGTGTTGCTGAGAAGTCAGTTATATCCATGTTGTACCAATATAATAAATAATATGAATTTATATTGCGTTCAGTGCCAAGCATCCACCCCCACCAGTGGATTAACAACAATAACAACAAAAAATAGCAAGCTTGCGTTTACAGGCAAGTGTATAAAATGTGGTACAAGCAAATACAAATTTATTTCGTCGAAAACAATAACCGGTGGTGATATCGCTGCTTTACTTGGAAAATTACCAGGAACTCCATGGGCTAAATACCAGGAGAAAAACATCTTCCTGGATATAATTATTATGGTCCTGGAACTCGACTTGATATCCGACTTGACAAATGAGATCAACCAAGACCTGGAGAGTATCCAATAAATGCAATTGATCAAGCGTGTCACGTTCATGATGTTGCATATAACAATAAGGATTTACAACAATGACATATTGCAGATGTGAAGTTGATTCATGCGCTGAATTCTATAAAAAGTAAATCTCTCAGGGATAAACTTGCTAACTTCCTAGTAAAATCTGCAATGAAAGGTAAACTAGCGCTAGGGGCCGGTAATTAATCATAGATAACTATTATAATGGAATCGATTTATTATAGCCCAAGAGGATATGGGAGAGGCAGAGCAGCTATTAGTAAACTTGCTGAAGCAGCAAAAGTCTCACGTGTTGTTGCTGCAGTGTGGTTAGCACGACAGGCAATATCGCAAATCTATCTACGTCCTCCTAAAAAAAATTCCTCATGCACATTTTGATGTCGGTGCTCCCAATGAAGTTCATCAAGCAGATATTTTGTTTTTACCTCATAATACTATTAAAACACAGAGACGTCAATCACGCACGTACAAATACGCGTTAACTGTCGTTGACGTTGCAAGTAGGTATAAAGAAGCTGAACCATTATCAACTAAAACAGCAACTGAAGTTGCATCTGCGTTTGAATGAATTTATCAACGAGGACCCTTGCAATGGCCACAACTATTACAGGTTGATCCTGGCAAAGAATTTCTTGGTGCAGTATCGTCATTGATGAAAAACATAATGTCAAAATCAGACAAGGACATACCGCAGTCCATTGTGATCAGGCAATTGTTGAGCGATTTAATCGAACACTTGCTGAGAGATTATTTGGATACCAGTATGCGAAGGAAATAATTCTGTCAAATACAAGATCTCGCTAATGGGTTGCAAGATTACCAAGTGTGATAGCTGTGTTAAATAATGAAATTACTCGTGCAACTTCTATGAAACCCACCATCGCGATCACAAAAAAATATATACCTGTACAACGACGTGACTTTTCAAAACAGCCAGTGTTAGGTAATGTGACTCTCAGATATTTATATGAACCCGGTGAACTTGAAGAGGGTAGAAAAAGAGCAACTGATCCTATCTGGAGTGTGACCACACATAAAACTTCCAGCGTGGCTAGATCCACAGGTAGACCTGCAATCTATAGACTAGATTCAACTGCTCCTCAACGTGGATTTGTATGCGAACAATTACAGGTAATTCCTGAAGACACACAATTACCACCGCGTTCACTTCTGTAAACTGACACCCCTATGTCGATTGCATTCAAGACAGGTCAGCATCACATTTTCGTGTGTGTGACCAAGACTATTATTAATTCTATCTACCATAAACTGTCTTGGATTATTATTCGAATACTGCCACAACATATTACAGTTACAACTTGTACAATGATTATTCTGCCATTGTTTCAGTGTCATGATAAATTCAACGTCGAGATTAAAATCACGGTTATTTTATTTTTCAGATTGTCGATACCCAGATAATTTTTTCTTGACAACTTTATCGTTGACGATGTCAGCGATTATATTATCATTGTCTATGATAACCTGGCCCATTTGAAATATTTTTCTAACTCGAGATACTGCGAGATAGGCTAAATTTGACCATTCAATCCGATCATCAATAATCCAAATATTTGTATCAGAAATAGTTAATCCTTGTGATGAATGAATCATTATAGCATATTCTAATTTCCATGGAGATTTATCCATCGTTAACGCGCTCGTAACAGCACTGACAGGAACTGCAATAATATCATTAAATACAAGTTTTTGTTTCTCATTAGTTCCTGGAATTTCAACTTCAGTATTTTGTTTTCGTGTATCTGCTGGGTGACAACACAATGGTACAGGTAGATTTGAAAACCTTTCTTTGTGTTTAGATAATAATTTATCTTGAAGTGTATCATGAACTATCTTTCTACTTGCAACTATCAAATCAGCAGGTTTCCATAAATTCCAGAAATCACTCATCATAGTTTCTGGAATTACTTCACGCATTATTTCACATTGTATTCTATCTGGCTGAAGTCTGATTAACTTTTTAAATTCTTTCAGAGGTTCATCAATAGCTCTATGATCATCATTTATTTCTTCGTAATAATCTACAGACGTGCATAACCATTCATGTGGAGATTGTCGAACAAAAGTTGGTGGTTGACCATGATCACCACGCATTATTACAGCCGTATTCTTCGATAACAGCCACATAAGAAACATTTTTAATACTTCATACCGTACAAATTTCATCCCAGATAATAATCTTGGGAATATATTTCTCACCCATCCGCGATGGAGTCCATGCGTCTCCGCACCATCTGAAGAAACTATGATAAGTTTGTGATTTTAACCCTCGTTCGTTCATTTCTCTGGCAAGTCTGTCTGTAGCGTCAGCACAATCATATCGGCGCAGTACGAAGTACTCTGCCTAAATAATTCAATCGCACGTGTTGTTTTACCAGAACCACCACACCCATTAAGATAAACGGTTTTATGCCTGGCTACAGGATCATACACAGATGGCGCTGTCGATGCTGGTATTTGATTGTTATTCTTATAATACTTTTCCGCAATTTCAATGTTGGCGGATTCAGAATAACTAAATATGTTTTCGTGTTTTATTCTCCATGATCCCCATTCACCAGCGCCAAGTAATGTATCTAGCAAATCCAAATATTTTTTATTTATATAAAATGAATCTGTGGCAGCTTTAACCACGGTATCAACAATTCTGTTTATCATCGATAATAAGTTTATTGAAACCTACGTGAGCATCGAAGATCTTAAATAAGTAAATTGCGGCGACTCGCCATCAGTGTAACTCACAATTGTACCTAATTTAGTTCCATTCGACAACCAAGCAATATTTCGGTTCACAAACGTACCGTTCTGCATTGTATCAGCAGTTATAAAATCGAGTTCTGCATCGTCCATGATCAGCCTGGTACACGTTCATTTATGATCATATGCACCACCCTGAGTAAACTTACCAATTATTTTTCTGCCGAGATCTTTTGCAATTTTTTCATTATTTTCCTTGTTGTATCCGGATACAACATCAGTAAGTTTAACAACTTCATCCTCGTCAAGATTGGGAAATTTTTCTCTGATACCACTTTCTACATCGAATTTATCTGGTTCTGGCAACCAAACTTGTTTCTGCGAATGATACGATATTATCTCACCACTTACTTTCAGTATTTTACATCAAGCTTGTATCGTAACAACACAATAGGAGTCCAATGTTTTTCTGAGAAATGACTTCCAAACCACGCATAAACAATCAGATGGCGATTTTGTGCAAATTCGAATGAATCCATGCAGGTGAATCCAGTCAGATCAAAATCTGGTAAAAGTCCATTTATCGCAACTCTTGTCATCTCATCTCATGGATGACCAAATCTCTTAAAGTATTCAGAACACTCTCCATATCCAAGAAAACTTCCAGGATAACATGCTACCATGTCAACTGATATAACGTCGCTGTGATCGTATCGAATATTCCATAATCCACCATGTCCGTATTCGACGCAACTACGCTGGATGTCTTCAAGAAATTCCGATCTTGTAAATCTCCATGAATTTTTCTCCTGAGCAAAGTGAGCAGCAACTGATGGAACAGTAAAACAGTTATTCAGTAATTGTTCGACAGTGATTTCATCACCATTTGTGTATTTCAGAGCAAGATTTTTAATTTCTTCGTGGAGTGATTCTGCGTGATAAATTTCTCCGCTAGGCCGCACAAACTGATCGTAATTTCCATCATCGGAACTTTGAAACAACCAAACAGATACAGGGTCACTCTTACTGATATTGTTGATAAAATCAAATATAAGACCGTTGTAAAATTTAACTGTTCTGTCTCGTGGAAATATCATCACCACGGGCATCCATGCATGCGTGTTATGATCAATGATTCTTATTGGAGCTCCATTTTTTGTGTATTTCAGTTTGTATAAAATCTCACCAGTGAGCGTCTTCACCGTAATCGGAAATCTTAATATTTTTTCTAACTCAGCAACGTCGCCGATAGACGCTCCGGTATCTTTAACTCGCTCCGCCCATTTGTTTATTTTATCATGTCCTTGATCCGTTCAACCGTTTCCATGTATCGCTGATGCGAAGTGTTCTGTAACTCGCTCAGCTACACAATTCAACATCGATGACGAAGTCATTGTCGTCATTGATGACATTTTCATCAGTTTAAGATCATCAACGTCAGGTTTATCATTTAACGGATATAACGCATAAACAACTGCAGTCACAGGATACGCTTGCTTGTAATATGGTTTGTCAATGCCGGTCAGCGTACCTGGTTTGGAATTTTTATTCAGTGTGATGATGCTACTTCCAACAGTCACGTGGATAGGGTCACGCTTGTCACGGATAATCCAAACGTCATCATCTGTCTGTATAATAAATTTTATCAGAATAATATATCACTGATTATCAAGATAGTTAATAATTTTCCTTCCTCACTCATCATTCATTCTACCATCGATTTCACCTCTCCGCAATATGATTCTGAATGTTTACCATGTATGAACTGCACCATCATCGCGAAATTCCTTCTTGACTTTGTTGATACAATCAGTTATATCTTTATTCATCAGCACCAAATCTTGCATTGAAAAACTAAATTTTGGTTTCCCGATGACAAAATCATTGAGTTTGTCAAGATCAAATCTAGCTCTAGAAGGTTTATTTGTGGATAATCTTATAAATTCCTCCATATTATTATTAAGGCAAATATGTGTTTAATTAAACTTTAATTATATATATAATGATACAAGCAAAGAATCAATGCAATTGGTTAATGATAGGATCGTCAACTCCATGTAACCGTGCATGCGTAAACAAATTCTATGGTTACCATATGCAAAGTTTTCGACTTGGAAGTGTAGGACCAAAACCATGTTTACGATGTGGTTTTGGGGTCAGAGGAAAAACGCAGTTGTGTGTGCAATTTGGTGGTAAAAGATACAGAGAGCTGAAATGATATTATGATAAAAAAATAATACCGATATCGTCTAATCTCCCATGAAAACCACTGAAGACTATCTCGCCAGATTTTCAAAATAACAATTTAGACAAATAATATTAGTATACAAATGGAGCAAAATGAATTTGTGAAACATAGCATCATGAAGAACTATGAAGCATCCAGAGATGGTGTAATCAGGCACTGTCGACTAAAAAAAGACCAGTTGGTTCTGACAGTGGTGTTGGTTATCTCATATTTACTGCTGGAAATAAAATGTATCCATCGCATAGATTCATCTACGAATGTTTTTATGGAATAATCAAGGATGGATTTGTGATCGATCATATTGATGGGAATCCGAAAAATAATTCTTTATTGAATTTGCAAGCTATTACACAGAGACAGAATTCTGTACGAGGGGGTACTGGTATACACAAAATAGTTGGAAAGAGTGTTGTTAAGTCTCTGAATATGGAGACTGGCGAAGAAATAATATTTCAATCAATGAGTTTAGCTGGAAAATATTTTGATATTCACCCGAATTCAGTACAATATGTCACAAATAATATAACTAAATTTTCCTTTTCAAAGAAATACAATCAGCGAATTATATTTAAATATCACACACATAAAGGGAGATAACTCCGTCAAGCAACGACTTCTCTGCTGGAGTAATTAAGCAGTTGCCCCACTTGCCAGTGCGTGACTGTGCTGCAATTGTCTTTTTTTTTTTTACTGTTTCTCACAACAGGACAAAATACAGGTAAGCCATTTTTAGTTCTTACCTGTGAACAGATAACATACTTGTATACAGGTCTACATGTATTTTATAATCTCACAAATGATATCTTGTGCAGAAAATGTATATGCGATTATCGAATACAGATATTTTATACAGTATATTTTATGAAGTGTGTCTGGAAATTAAAATAAACCCATGCTACAGTTTACAATAATTGTGATTTTATTCAGTATAACTGATCGCACATGTAGGTTGTCGTCTGCTAGTACAATTACAGGTAACCTCAGTATGAATCATGTGCCACTTGCGTGTGTACAAATCCAGGTCAAACAGGTATATACATACCTACATGTATTTTAACTCCTGAATGACATCAGGTAGAAATGTGTATATAATAAATATTATTATTCTGATTCTGATTCAGATTTATTTTTTTTTTAAATAAATATTTATTATATAATGAATTCTGAAGATATTCATGCAATTATTTCTGAGATTAAAAATTAAATGACAAGGATATAGAATTATCAGAACAGTTGGACCCTGATAAAATAATGAATGATTTTGAAGCGCTACAGGAACGGAAATATGATGGAAGATATACACTAGCAGCCGAGTATCAATTCATTATGTTACTTCAACAGGCCTTCTGACTTCAGTTCTAATTTCATCTCTGATAGTTATAAATGATATATTTGAATCTCTGATTCTACCACCGTCAGTAAATACTGGAATATTATCCGTGGTAGCACCGAAAACTCTACAAATTATGTCAATCCATTTAATATTACTCGTTTTTAGAATGCTGTATTTATCCTGAAAAATAACAACTTCATCTCGGTCAGCTTCAGAAAGATTCATGATATCGGCGAGTTCATCTTTTGTAGCGAATTTCGACAAATCGATATCTTCGCTCGCTTTGCTAGTGATAAGAGAGGATCTTCGTAAATATCAACCATTATACGATTAACGGTTATTTAAAACAGAACTCACATGCGCGTTACTTGTATGCATGCTTACAACTTTATGATCGGTTATTTTTTGTGTTGGTAACGTTGAATACCATACAGGAAGTATCGCGGTAATGTTATTCCTGTTGATAATCTCAAAAAATTCATTTGGTGGTGCTAACCCATACAATCAAAATAAACAATTCCGCGTGGATCAATCGCGTATGCAACCCAATAAGTACCACGATGTGAACTTTCATCGAGGTTGATGATATCGGTTTAAGTCAGGTTTGGTTTATGTGGTAATTGATCACGCATAAAAACATCTCTTAAATTTTTTATTTTTAATTTGTTAGCAGCGGCCAATATATCAAAATTGGACATCGGTGTCATCGGTGACTTTGTCATCAACAGTGTTCTTTTTTTTTTGTATCTTCCTCTGTGATAAGTTCCCAGAAGTCTAAGTCCGGATCCAATCTGCACCTGAGATAAAGCTCGGTTCATTAATTCCAGTGATATCGGACCTGGATTTGCTAGAATTTTTTCTGCGACTACGCTCTTGAACCGGTTCATTATTTCTGGTCATTGCATTATTGCTTTTTTAAACTGTTTTATCTTTTCTTGACTTGGTTGCCGCGCCGATCTGATTGCTTCAGGAAGTCTCGCGGCTACCCTGCTGAGTATATTTGCCGTCATCACTGGTTAATTCATTATTCCACTACAAAATGATCCTGGTAGTCTTGGGAATGGTATATTACCACCGGTTACATTTTTAATTATCTTGTTGGCAGCAGTTCCAGCGGCAGCTCCAGCTATACCGAGTGCAGTAGCTTTTGCGACAGCGGGAGCGGCTGCAGCAATTAATCCTGGTATAGCTGCGAGGAGTGGAAATATACCACCAATTTTAACAATGTCGTTGATGGAACTCGCGGAGAGTTTAAATCGTACACCGGTGTTTGATCGCTTAGCATCATTGAAGTGTTTGAGTTGACGGTCTGTTAGTGATTGTTTATTCGACGCATCAATGAGTTGTCCATGTTTGAGTGTTATTGATGTTCCACAGTTATTTTTGGACACAGATGAAAGTTTTTTAATCTGACCAGGAGTCATACTGACGTTAACATGATGATATGACATTTACAACATTATGAATGATCTAATTACATGTTTTCGACTGGGACATCAATGACTGTCATTCGTCCACCAACACCTTCAAGCAACATTGTTTTATCGCTGAGTATAACAGCAATCACTCTGTAATTAGCAACAGCCGCTCCTCTTGTTACACGGCTTGAAAGTATATATCAACTACTGATTGTCTGAACAAATCCAAGTGTTCCAGTGAGAAATAATAGATTGGATACAGTGTTGTAAAATCCCGCTGAGATATTTGCAAAC